>PVIH01007625.1:72015-98853 GCA_004025045.1 Sigmodon hispidus | reverse complement strand
CACCTCTGGTCAGGGTTCGAATCCACCCCTCAGAGACCCCTGCAGTTGGTTTGCTCAGTTCACTCAGTTCGGGGTCGCAGTAGGGATCCTTGCAGATACCCTCAGCAGCAGCAGGAGCTGTGGGTGTGGCCAGGTGCAGAGTTCAGCTGCCCCCTGCTCCAGAGTGTGCTGGGACGCTGCAGAGGGCACCGGTCCCGGCGGCGGAACCGGAAGCAATGGGAGCTCTCCACTCAGTTTTCTTTTGTCTTCCAGGATCTTTTATTTCAAACAGAGTGTAAGCAGTCATGTTTGGGGATACTGGTAGTTTCTTAACTCCTTTAAAAAGCACAAACTTTAAAGTGTGTTTTAGTAAGCCAACAGTACATGTATACGGATGATGTATTTATTTGAAGGCTATATTAATAATTGTCTGCTATTGACACTTCCCCATATGTTTTTTCTTTTTACAAAATAGGCCATTTTTTTTAACTTTCATCTTTATTTTTTCTACTTTACTAAGAGCAAATATATTTTCATTTAAAACTATGTTACTTTTTACCTATGAGAAAGAAAAATATAATCATTGCACTTCTCATTTTTCCTTGCTTGAAAAAACAAAAAAAGAAAAGAGAATATGAATATAAATCTAGAGGAAATGTAAGAGCAAAACTGGTCCAATGAGAGGAAGAAAATGAAATTTTTTTAGTGGAGCCAGGCAGGAATGATTTCTTTAATGCATATATAGTTTAAGTTATTTTTAAATATTAATCTATTAAGTCAAGTCATAGGTATATTTATATTCTGGTTTATAACTTATACAATTACAGAAATGAAAATATAAACACAAAGTTTACATTTAGAATTCAAGGAAAGAAAACAGGAAATCTCATAGACATTAGCTATTTCTTTCTACCTTTATTCTGTTAATAATATTTATTATTTTAAATTCACTACATTTATTTTAGATATTTAAATAAAAAATATTTTTTTCAAATAGAAGACTAATTTCAGTAGCATGAAAATGACTCTGCAGTAGAACTGTGTGTATGTGAAGGTGGTGGGGGAAGAAAAAAAAGAGAACCAAACACCTCTCGTATCTCTTTTCTGCCTTAAAGAAAAGAAATGGTGGTACATAACACTTTAAGCACATGGTTATCAGGAAGCAGAAGTGTGGCCAGGCATCTATTCTAAAATACAAGTAAGATGGTGTGGGAAATGGTTTTTTAGAGAGGGCGATTTTAATTTCACTTACAAAATTATGAAATTAATTTTGGGAGTGAAGAAAATACTATTTCCTATTCAGTTTCACTTTTCTTTTTTTTTTTTTTTTAAACTTTATTTATTTATTTGCCTTGGTGTTTTGCCTGGAACTGGAACTACAGACAGTTGTTAGCTGCCATGTGGGTGCTGGGAATCGAACCCGGGTCGTCTGGAAGAGCAGATGGTGCTCTTAACCGCTGAGCCATCTCTCCAGCCCCTCAGTTTCACTTTTCAAACCACTTTATACTTATTAAGTTACAAATAGCCAGTGGGGATTTATGCATATAGTACATTTAACATGTCAATCAACTTCCCAGTGCTCTAGGAACTTATTAGTACTTTAAGTGTAATGTGAAGTGACACTATATAGTACACAAACTATTTATAGTTATAATCCATTCTGTACTATTGAATATATGTAATAAAATGTAGCACAAGTAATAAATGACAATAAAAATATAATATTACTATTCAACTAGCACCTAATAGATTAAGAAAATCTCATTTAAAAGAATAATCTACAGCTGGAGAGCTGGCTCAGCGGTTAAGAGCACTGACTGTTTTTCCGGACAGCCTGAGCTCGATTCCCAGCATCCACATGTCAGCTAACCACTGTCTGTAATTCCAAGATCTGACACCCTTACACAGTTATACATGCAGGCAAAATACCAATTCACATAAAATAAAAATGAATATTAAAAAATAATATTATCTAATAAATAAGGATATTTTTGCAGTGGCATTTGGTGCCAAGAGGAGAAGAGACATAGTATCAAATGCTGATGGCAAAATATGGAGAAAGAATTAGAAAATTATGTGGGAAAACTGACATATACTTATTAACATGTGGTCCGGAAACCCTGGCCAGTGTTCACTCTTTACCTCCAGGACATTGAAAGCAGCTAAATAGAAGTACTGCTGGAGACTGCAAAGATACATTCTAGTTGGATTTCCTTTGTTTAAAATTGTGCAGCCCCAACAGAAACCTTTAATGTAACCATTTTTAATGTGATATATCTGCAAACCTCCCAATAAGTCAATGGCAATAGTTTTCCTAAATTTTATTTAATATTTTGCTATAAAGTATCACCACCTCCTTCCCTGCCTCCCATTCACATCATCGATGAGTGGACAAACTGTTGAATGTGTCTTATTTCTCTTGTAAATTCTACCAGCAGGATTTTTTCAAAACCACTTTCCTAACACTTACTTTTATTCTTTGTGCACATATGTGGTATGAGCAATGATGACAAGTTGAACAGTGCCCTGTGTAAGGCATCTAAACAGTGAAATCAGGAGAAAGAATGCTATTCTGAGAATTCTAGGGGTACCAACAGAGCTTATGATGGACTCCTCATCTAGAACCAAGTGGGAATCAAATGTGTCCAGTGGGTTGTTGAACTATTAATAAATTTTAACTAAGTAGTTTTTCCAGGTGGGTTCAACAAATGTTAGTTTATGAGAATGTAAAAAGTGGTATTGGTATATGCCAGTTTGCAGAAAGAGAGAGGGAGAGAGGGAGGAAGGGAGGGAGGGAGGGAGGGAAAGATAACAATTCTGAAAGCCCAGTGGGAGCTGTGTCAGCAACAATAGAAGGCATAATAACCCAGAGACCTGACAGAACCTATGACAGCCACATAGAGAGTGATGAATTACAGCATGTCAGCTGGTAGGTGACTCCAGACAAGGTCCTCTACACCTTGCACCTACATCCTTGGTCTACTCTGCAGTTCACTACAAACACCCCCGGAGAGTAGTCGGCTTCTCTGCAGTATGGGGGTGGTGTTCAATGTTGCTGGAGTGAGCAAGTGGGTACATTCCGGGTCCTCACCAGGAGGCAGCTAGCTTACAATCAGATTCCATAGGTCCTCAGGGAGCTGTCAGCCTGACTGGGCCACTGGGAGCCACAGCAACAGTATCCTCTATAATGATTCCTATTTGATTTTTCCTTTTTCTGACTTACCACCATCCCCTCAGTGCTTTCCTGAGCTACCTTCTAAGTAAACCAGCTGCCATACATGCTTGTATCTGGAAAAAACAGAAATAGTCATCCAGAAAGACATTCTAAGTCACTGTTTAGTATTGGCAATGGCTTTTATGACAGCAAACAGGAGCTTTCCAAGTCACAAGTGCATGTTTAGCAGTTCAGGCACATTGTCTCATCTAAGGCCCAGTAAAAATGTGCTATGTCTCATTGCCTCCTTGCCGTATGTTTGGAGGAAGTCAATGAGGTCCAGGGAAAGAGACAAAAGGAGGCACTGAGATAAGAATGAGAAAGATCTTAGAGGAAACAGGAGTGGTGCCTGGAAATATGTGGTGCCCAAGAGAACTCAGACACAAAACACCAATGACGCAGAGTTTCTTCTCCAGTGTTAGGGGAGTGTCTCCAGTCATGCTCATTTCATGTAAAGGAAGATGGTAATAAAATCAGATGGAATACTTGACAATATTATATAAATGTCATAGTCATCAGCTCTTTAAAATCCCTTCTCTGGGGCTGGAGTAAGGTCAGAGAGACTATGTGAGTCCTCTTCAAGGAGAGTGATAACTGACATGTGGCCGAATGAAAGAGGTACTGCTCACAGTCTGCAGGAGGCTGGGTAGACTTCAGTGTGTACCATGGCCTGGGCTTGTTGAGGAAGTGGGGGATATGAGATGCTGACAGTTAATATAAACTCTAAGGACCTGGATGATGTGCACAGGTAAGACTATGAAATAGAAGCAGTCCAGGGACACAATACCAGTGTGAGTGCACTAAAATGTATTTTGTACTTCTTATTTTTAAATACAATGTATTAATATATATACAGGAGTTTTGCTGCCCTGCTCTGTCCTCAGCTACTTCTATATAATGACCCAAATACCCAACAGTCACTTTCTAAATTACCACACAGAGGCTTACATTAATTATAAATGATGTCTTGGGGTTAACTAGCTCTTACATCTAAATTAATCCATATTTCTTACCTATGCTCTGCCACTTGGTTTGTGGCTTGTTAAGTTCATTTTCTACATGTCTTGCTTCCTCCAAAGCTGGCTGGCTGACATCTCTCCCAACACTGCACTTTTTTTTTCTCTACCCTCAGTGTGATTATATTTCCTACCTTATCTTGCTTTGCCATTGCCAAACAGCTTTATTATCAACCAATGAGAGCAACATATATTCACAGCTTACAGAAGGACCATCCCACTTCAGAGTAGCAAATGAATAAAAGAGCAAAATTGATTTTTTTATTGAAAAAATGTGCATTTTGTATTCAGAAAAACAAATTTATGGGTCATGAAATGATTAATTATTTCATAAACTTAAAACATTATGCTTTAATGAGTTATTCTAACCAGTTATTTATTATCATGAACCCTGGTGCCAAAGTGAGCAGAGAAGCTAAAGCAAGCGATATGTTTTGGCACTGAGGTCAGAAGGACAATGAGGTACTTCTTCCTCCATCTTGAGAGAGCTTACAGTCATAACTCCGCGTCAGTTAGCTTTGGCTTCTCTATCTGCAGCTCTAAGAGTTTAATCTCCAGAGACAGCTTATAGATCTCCAGTGCCATTTTCACATCGGCTGGATTTGGCAGACACTGCATCAAATTCTTGCCTGCGAACACATGTTCACAGTCTTTCTTCTGAAAGAGATGGAGGTTTGGGGTAGCAGTGAGTGACTTCAGATGATCAAGAAATAGAGCAACATTACATTACATGGTCCATGAAAATAGAAGGGAGGACTCCTGGGTCTATGGAACTTCACTCTTTACAGAACTCAGTATTTTGTGTTCTCAAATGACAATAGGAAAATGTGCTGCTCCAACTTACCAAATGACTTGGAGGAAAAAACAGGTTCTCTGAATGACTTAGAAGTGATTTGCAACAAGTAATAAGTCAGCACTATTGGCTAGGAAAGCCATCTTAGTGTTTGACGGCAGAGCCCTTTATTTGTGTCACTTACCGGCTCACATGTGGGCACCTCTGGGTGCCAGGTTCTATTCTCTGAACAAGTGATACTTTGGGAACCCAGCAAGGCAAAGCCAGAGTAGCACTGGATGGTGACATTTTCAGATTCAACATACTCATCTTTATTGACAGACAACATGCCATTTCTTATCTCCGGTTTCTGGCATAGAGCTATAATAAAAACATGTTTTAGGTCATTCTGATCTGAAGGGAAAGACATAATAGTCTGTAATAAAAAGAATGAATTGAACTTGCACAAAGCTTATTTTGCTTTTCATTCATTTTGTCAGCAAAAGAAAATTGAGCATTTTTGTTGAGCATAACAGTCTATTTATATAATATAATAATGGCTTTGACTTATGTCTCATGATTCTTCTAAGTGAACCTATTAGTTTCCTGTCTTGTGAAGAACAAAACTCAGATACAGAGAAGGTACAAAATATTTTATGGCTATAATATGTATAAATAACATAACAGGATATTTGTAAAAGTGTATATGACTCCAGATTCTCTTCTGACACATTAACTCTTACTATAAATAGTTCTGCAAGACTCTTCTGTGAGCAGTGGGAACAATTAGGTCAAATAAATCATGAATTACTACAAATATAGTTATACTAATATTATCCTGCTCCCTATAATCAATTGGCACTGTGTTTTCTTAACACACTACATCTATATCACAGTAGGCAGTACCTTGGCAGAAGTTCTGATGATAAAAACTGTCACTCTAATGCTTAAAATTAGCCCAACAGACACTATTCTGATGCCAGAACAAGTTTTGCTGAAAATTTTTTACAAGTCCACAGGTGTAATTATAAAATGTTTTGCTTTTCTAATATTTTTTAAAACATATATAAGAACCAGAGAATATAAGCTGCCCCAAGAATTTTAGTGCTTGTAACTGTCATAAAGAAGCAGAAGGAAGTACTATTGTACCTGGGTAGGTTTTTTGTAGTTTTGTATGGAATATTATCTGTTTATATTAGTTATTTAAAATAAACAGAATTGACTCTACTGGAGACCACACCAACTGCAAGAAGTCTAAGTAGGATGCTCTCCTCCAAACTCCCTCACTATCTCAGCATCCCTTCACCCTATTCCCAGTCTAGAAGCCTTCTAGCTGCCTTTCCACAGCCTCCGACTGGAGCAGAGACCCCTCCCTCAACCAGAGACCATACAGACTGAAGGTAGCTGCCTGCAAGCCAAACTCCCTGATTCTCTTACACTTTTGGTGTCTGCCCACTCTATTCCCAGTCCTGAGCCTCCCTAATCACTATGTCCTATCCCTAAACTGGGGCAGAGAGTCCCTGCTGTACTGGAGACCACACTTGTGGCCAGAAGTTCAGCCCCTAACTCCAGAGGAGACCCAACCACAGGCCACGTCTGCCAGAAGATAACAGAGGAAAGAGAACCAAAGAACAAAGCACCCATCCAACAAGGATTAACTTATCAATTGGCATCTAGGCGTACAATCACCTCAAACTCAAAGGCCTCAGTGTTAGAACAGAATCAACAACAGCCAGGGAAATATGTCAAGACTAGAGCCTAGCTATCCTATTATAGCAAGCCCTAAATATTCCAACACAGCTCAAAAACAAGCAAAAATAAACTTTTTTTTTTCTTATGTGGCAAGGGGACTTCATTTTCTGGTCCAATCTATTGGTTGTTCTGTAAGCATCTTGAACCTTTATAGACATCTTTCTTTAATTTAGAATTGTTTTCTATGATTTTGTTGAAAATATTTTCTGGGCCTTAAATAAACTTTTTGAAGATGACTGAGGTTTTTAAAAGATGAAATGAATAAATCTCTTAAAGAAATCCAGGGAAAACAAACAACAAGTCTACAAGAAAATTAATGAAACTGCTCAGGACCTAAAAATGGGAATGCAAGCAATAAAGAAAGTACAAACTGAAAAAATATTCTGGAAATAAAAGTCTAGGTAAGTGAACAGGAACTGTGGATGTAAGTATCACCAATAGAATATAAGCAATGGAAGGAAGAATATCAGGCATAGAATATACAATAAAAGAAATATATACATCAGTCAAAAAAAACATTAAATATAAAAGGTCCTGACACAAAACTCCTATGAAAAGGCCAAGCGTAAAAATAATAGGAATAGAATGAAGAGAAGAATCCCAGCTCAAAGGCCCAGAAAATATTTTCAACAAAATCATAGGAAAAAAATTCTAAATTAAAGAAAGATGTCTATAAAGGTACAAGATGCTTACAGAACAACAAATAAATTGGACCAGAAAAAGAAGTCCCTTTTCCACATAATAAAACATTGAATATTCAGAACAAAGAAAGAATACTAAAAGCTGAAAGGGAAAAAGGGCAAGTAACGTATAAATGCACACCTATTAGAATTACATATGACTTCTCAATGGTGATTCTTAAAGCCAGAAGGACCAGGAGAGATGTGCTGTAGACTCTAAAAGAAGACAAATGACAGCTCAGATTATTATATACCCAACAAAACTTTCAATTTCCATAGATGATGAAAATAAGATATTCCCCAATAAAGTTAAATTTAAACAATATCTATCTACAAATTTAGCCCTACAGAAAGTACCAGAAGGATAACTCCAATCCAAGGAGGATAACTACACACAGAATGGTGTGATAATATATATATATAAGTGACACCCAAAATTCTACCATGGATCAACTACAGGTGACAAACATCTTTAGTGGAGTGGCTGGATCCAAGGTTAACTAAAAAAAAAAAAAAAAAAATCAGTAGTCCTGCTATATACAAATGACAAACAAACTAAGAAAGAGATCAAGAAGACAATGCCCTTCACAATAGCCACAAACAATATGAAATATCTTGGGAGTACCTCAAACCAAGCAAGTGAAAGACTTGTATGATAAAAAATATTCAAGTCTTTGAAGAAAAATCAAAGAAGACATCATAGGGTGGAAAGATCTCCCATGCTTATGGATCAGTAGGATCAACATAGTAAACATGGCCATCCTACCAAAAGCAATCTACAGATTCATCATAATCCTCATCAAGATTCCAACACAAGTGTTTCATACTTTAAAAGGACAATATTCAATTTTATGTGAAAAAAATTAAAAACAAGGATAGCTAAAATAATCCTATATGATATAAAAACTACTGGAGGTATCACCATCACTGACATCAATTTGTATTACAGAACAATAATTTTTTAAAAAATGGCATTGGCATTAAAAATAGTATTGTTGATCAATGGAATCTAATCTACAGACCTATGTATACCTGATTTGTGATAAAGAACCCAGAAATACACAATGGGAAAAAGGAAGCATCTTCAACAAATGGTACTGGTCTAACTAGGTATCTGCATGTAGAAGAATTCAAATGATCCATATTTATCACCCTGCACAAAACTCAAGTCCAAATGAATCAATGACCTTAACATAAAACCAAATACACTGAACCAGACAGAATAGAAAGTAAAGCATACCCTTGAACATATTGTCATGTAGACAACTTTCTGAACACTAATAGTACAGGCTCCAAGAACAATAATCAATAAATGGGACCTCACTAAATGGGAAGCTTTTGTAACACAATAGTACAAAACAGCAGCCTACAGAATGGGAAAATGATTTTCACCAACCCCACATCTGACAGAGGACTAGTATCTAGTACAAAGTACAAAGAACTCAAGAAACTAGACACCAACAAACCAAATAATCCAATTAAAAACGGGGCACAAAGCAAAAGAGAAAATTCTTTTTTTTTTTAACTTTTAAAAAATACAACCTTGGGGAAATCATCAGCCCTCCTGGCTGCTGGTCTTCCAGTGTGGCTTAAACAGAGAATTCTTAACAGAAGAATTTCAAATAGCTGAGGAAACACTTAAAGAAATGTTCAACATCCTTAGCCATCAGAGAAATGTAAATCAAAACTACTTTGAGATTCCATCTTACATCTGTCAGAATGGCTAAAATTAATAATACAACTGATAGCTCCTGCAGGTGAGGATGAGAAGCATGGGTAACACTCTTCCATTGCTTGTGGGAGTGCAAACACATATAACCACTATAAAAAACATTATGCTAGTTCCTTGGAAAACTGCTAATTGACCTATCTCAAGACTCGGCTATGCCACTCTTGGGCATCTAAAGAATGACTCCCTCCTACCACAAAGATACTTACTCAATTATGTTCATAGAAGCTTTATTTATAATAGCCAGAAACTGACAAAAATACTTAAATGTCCCTCAACAGAAGATTGGATAAAGAAAAGGTGGTACATTTACATAATGAAGTATTACTCAGCTGTTAAAAACAATGGCATCATGATATTTTCAGATAAATGGATGGAACTTGAAAAAAGTCATTAGAAGTGAGGCAACCCAGAAAGATAAAAGTGGTATTTACTCACTTATAAGTGGATATTAACTGTTAAGTCAATGAAAATCATGCTATAATCCACAGACTCTATAAGTGCTCCTGGCATGTCTCATGATGGATCCAGCATGGTGCCGAGTGAGATGCAAGAATTCCCCATGGCAGCCCCATGGCAGCCACAGAGCACCTGTGCAAAAGGCACATCCCCCCCCCATCCCCTGCCCAACATGGCGCCAGCGGAGCCTGGCAAACGGAGGGCACACCCCTAGGCGTGGCTACATAGATTCCAGCCTACCCCTTCTCTTAAAAAGAAACACCATGTAGCAGCCAGCTCCCTTCCTCTCCTCTCTCTCTCTCTCTCTCTCTCTCTCTCTCTCTCTCTCTCTCTCTCTCTCTCCTCCTCCTCCTCCTCTTCCTCTTCCTCCTCCTCCTCTGTCTTTCTCTCTCCTGCCCTTCTCCAGGTACCCGAACTCTCTAAAATAAACTCTCATGTGGCACCTAGCAGTGTCTCTCCTCACGTGCAAAAAACTAACAGACCCAGAAAAGCTAAGTAACAAGGAAGGTTCTAAGAGGGAGGCATGGACCTTCCTGGGACAGGGAAAGAGAATTGATTCTGTGGGTGGCCTCAGAGCAGGTAGAGATAAGAAGGAGGAGGGATGAGGCAGGGGAGAGGGGGCAAAGGAAGAGAGCATTAGGAGAGACGGCTGCAATTGGAGAGCATCTGAGAGGCAGGTCAGGTGAAAACCTAGTCAAGTAGAAACTCAGGCTTCTATGAGGGTGACCCTAATGAGGACTCCTAGTTATGGAGGATTCATGGCCTGAACCAACCATCTTTTGTAACCAGGCAAGGCTTCCAGAGGTGAAATGGGGACACCAACCAAGCCATAAAACCTTCAACCTGTACTCTATCTTGCCTACAAGTCGTACTGGGGAAATGGAGGCACAGGACTTGTGAGAGTGGTCAACCAATGAGTGGTATAACTTGAGGCCCACACTACAAGAGGGAGCCTATGCCTGACACTGCCTGGGTGACCAGGAATCAGAGGCTAGATAGCCCAAGACCTATGACAGGAAAAAAAATCAATAAAATAATTCCTAACCATATTCTTATATGCTCATATATTGGTGCCTGGCCCAATAGCCATCAAAAAGGCTCCTGGCAGCAGCTGATGGGAACAGAGGCAGATACCCACAGCCAGACATTAGGTGGAGACCCCAAACTGAAGATTTCCATCAGGTTCCTCCCCATGTGTCTCCAAGAATCCTATGGAAGAGGAAGGGGAAGAACCATAGGAGCCAGAGGGATGAAGGACACCAGAAGAACATGGCCCATAGAATCTTCCAAGCAGGGCTCATAGGTGCTCACAGAGATTGAAGTGGCAGCCATGAAGCCTGCGTGGGTCTGCCCTAGCAACTCTACATATATATTAAGGTTGTCAAGCTTGATGTTTTTGTGAGGCTCCTAACAGCCAGAGTGGAGTTGTCTGTTTCTCTATGTCTGATCTTGAGACCCTTTTCCTCCTACTGAGTTGCCTTACCAAGCCTTGATATGGGAGTTTGTGCCTAGTGTTATCTAGTCTTGTTATGCCAAGTTTGGTGGACATTCCTGGGAAGCCTGCTCATTTCTGAAGGGAAATGAGACGAGATGGATGGATGGGAGAGGAGGAATGGAGGAAGGGAGAAACTGAGATTGAGATGTATTGAAAACAAAAAATTAAAGAAAGAAAAAGCATATGCTTACAAGAAAGAAATTAAATGTTTTCTTCTACATGTCTGGGAATAACTTTGCTCTCCATTCCTGACATCAATTCTACCCATGGGGCCATGGGGTAGAAAGAAGGCAGAAGTTACCTTTACACTGTGGAGCTTCTGATCTCCATTGTGAAAAAATACAGTAGATGCTTGCTTGTCCGACCAGTCTGTATCCTTTATCACATTCATACGTAGCCCTGTTGATGTAATCACTTTTTTTATGACGTCCATGGGCAATTTTTGGAGGGAAATTACAACCTTGTTGGAACACAGGAGAGGAGGTGAGCTTGTAAAATGTGTCAAACAGCACTTCATGGGATTTGTGCATCCTGGATGCTTCATTCTATCCTGTTGTAGTAAGTTTTTTTGGGACTGTTTTTTGGGTCCGGGAGGTTGTGACCTGGCGTGCGGTGGCAGCGGTTTGGAACCTGGTCTGAGTGTCCGCGGCTTTTGTCCCCCCCAAAAAATAAAATTACATGCTTATATACTTTAACACTGTTTGGCCCATATCTTATGCACATTATTAGCTAGCTCTTTTATCTTAAATCAACTCGCGACTGGTAAACTACACCCCTTCTTCCTACCTGGCTGCCTCTGATTCTCACCCACTTCTATGGTGCTTTACACAGGCCAAAACATTCTTTATTTACGCGTACACAAAAAACATTCCTACCACACTATCCTCTTTCTTCCCTGCCTATAATATCACTAGACCAAACTTCTGCTCCCAGTACTTTGGAAGCACACACTCATTTAATCCCAGCACTAGGAAGGTTGAGAAAGGAAGTGACATGACTGGGCAGAGAAAGAAATATAAGGTGGGAGGAGACAGGAAATCAGCCCTTTAGGCTAAGGACTCAGGCATTCAATCTGAGGATTCATGGCGACAGGATCTTCCCCTTTTGGCCTAAGGATTCAGTAGTGGTGAGAAGTTTCTCAAGTGGCCTGTTCCTCTGTCTCTCTGATCTTTCAGTGTTTATCCCAATATCTGGCTCCAGGTTTTTTATCAAGACCAATTAGGATTCATGCAACAGGTTTGAACAAGAATGGCCCCCATATGCTCACAGATGCTTGATCACCAGGGAGTGGAACTATTGGAAGGGATTAGGAGGTGTGGCCTTGTTGGAGGAAATGTATCACTGAGGGTGGGCTTTGGGCCAGTGGATGTAGCTCTCAGATACATTTGCAGCACCATCTCTGGCTTGTTCTGCCATGCTTCCCACCACAGTGATAATGAATTAAACCTCTGAAACTGTAGGCAAGTTCTCAATTAATTGGGTTTTTTAAATGAGAGTTGCCTTGGTCATGGTGTCTTCCCACAGCACTATAACAGTGACTAAGATAGTATCACTCTTCTATATGTTGAAATGGTCAGTCTCCACATATTTCTATTAAATTCACTAGTTTCTTCACTCTAAAGTTAGGATCTTGAAGACCTCAGTCATCTCATATTCTTAAGCTAAACTCTATTATAGCCTCTTTACCACATGTGATATATTTACTATAAAGGTTTCTCTCAGCTTTGAGCAAACAAAATCACTGATTTAGCAAAGGTCTCTTTTTTTTCTATCCCTATCAGAAAAGAGGCTAAGAACTGCATTTGCATACTTGGAAAAGTCAAGAGCATACATTTTCAGCTTGGGTCTCAGGCTGTAATCTCTCCTCTGTCTCTGTTACAGAGGAACAGTTCTGAGTCACCTATACTATCTACATATCAGATATTTACATTATGATTCATAACAGCAGCAAAACTACAGTTATGAAGTAGCAACAGAAATAGTTTTATGGTTGAGGGTCTCCACAATATAAGGAACTGTATTAAGGGGTCGCAGCATTAGGAAGGTTGAGAACCACTGCTGTAGAGCCTAAAGATATCTTAACAATCTACATATCCACAGCACATTATAATGATCCAATATATTAATGACATCATGTGAATTGTAGTGATGAACATGAAATGGCTAGAATGATGATACTCCAATGTACAGAATATGAGCCATCTAATACTTGCTGCACTGACATTATTTTTACTTTTAATGTTCAGTGACTATTAGGATATACACTGAAGCCAAAGTCACATAATTGCCACTTGCATATCCTACTATAAGGAAGAGACTGAGCACCAAGCAGTTCTTTCCAGACTCTAGAAACAGAATAATCTATACTTGGGAATATTGCTTTCACCCCTATACTAGGTGACACGGGAAACTGCCAGGTTTAAGTGGCACTCCTGTTTGAGAAGAAATGGTCAGCAGATCTGGATGTGCCTACAGTGAAATCATGCTGAGGTTAGTCTATGAACCTGAGCTTTGTGTATTGAGGCTACTATAACAGGGAAATTTTCAAATGTCAGTGGGACAGGCACATCATAGACTACTGAGATCCTCAAGGAAGGATTGCACTGGAGATGAGAATTACATGCTGACTGAAACACAATCCTTGGCATTTTACCATTTTACTTGGTCCTAGACACAGCTCCTGACCTTGGGCCAACTGACCATATAGCCAGAATCATTTATCATGAGAGAGATCTGTCAAAGAGATGAGATTCCATTATAAAATAGAAATGGGACACCTGGGATCAAACACTGGCTAAATCTGATGACACTTCTGAAAATGCACCCCCAGAAAGCTCAGCCTCTGTTGCTGCATGGGTACCCTAGCTCACACTCTGGCTATAAGATTCTCTACTCTAACTCACTGGCAGAATGAGGAATAGATTCAGCATGATTTATAGATGGCCATTTTTGCTTTGTGTGTACAAGTTGAAATAAATGGGGAGGTTGCATTGACCACTGTCAGGTTCATCTCAAAAGATGGCATTTGGGTAAAGTAATGGAAAGGTTAGAAACTAAGGCCTAGTTATTGGAGGTGGGATGCTGTGGACATGTCTTTGAAGTATGTATCCTGCTCCCTTTCCCTTTCTTCCTACATCTCTCTGCTTTCTGGCCACTATGAAGTGTTCAACACTGCCCCACCATGATATTCCATTACAGCTTCAGCACAGACTCAAAATAATTGAGCCAGTTGTCTCGGGGTTTCTATTGCTGTGATGAAACACTATGACCATAAAGAAAGTTAGGGAGGAATTTGGCTTACACTTCCACAGTGCTGTTTATCACTGAAGGAAGTCAGGATAGGCACTCAAGCAAAGCAGGCACTGGAGGCAGGAGCTGATGCAGAGGCCATGGAGTGGTACTGCTTACTGATTTGCTTCTCATGGGCTCCTCAGCCTGCTTTCTTACAGAACCCAGGAGCACAAGGCCAGGAATGGAACTACCCACAATGCACTGGGTCCTCTGACGTTGATCACTAAATAAAAAAAAATGCCTTACAGCTGAGTCTCATGGAGCCTTTTCCTCAGCTGAGGCTCCTTCCTTTCTGATGGCCTACATCAAGCCTGATAGTTTGTATCAAGCTGACACACTAAACCAGCTAGTACATCATTAGAACTAAGTGTAACCTCTATTGCCATGGCCAAAATAAACCTTCCCTTCTTTATGCTGTTTCTCTCAGGTACTTGTCTAACAATGGTTAAAATGTTCATCGTGTAAGTGTCTAAGCCAGGCAGTGGTAGCGCATCTTTAATCCCAGCACTCAGGAGGCAAAACAGAGGAAAAAGTCAGCAACATGGAAATAAATTCAGCAAATAAACTGAGATTTTTTGAAAAACCTAGAAACATAAATGAAAAAACTTCATGAATCAAAAGAAAGATACAGTGAGAGAACCACCAACTTCTACTTCCCAAGTAGGAGGAAGATGATGAGGATGTGATAGGATATTAATTTAAGGTGTGTTATAGTTGTTTTTGCTGTGGAGCATTTGTTTAATGATACAAAGATGTGTTGCGTTCTTTTGTGTTGCATGTGCTCAACTCTATAAAATGGGGTTGCTTCATCTGTCTAAAATATCTGCTTGGTCTAATAAAGATCTGAACAGCCAATTGCTAAGTAGGAAAAAGGATAGGTGGGGCTGACAGGCAGAGAGAATAAATAGGTGAAATCTGAGGAAAAGAAGAAGGAACGAAGAGGAAGGAAGAGCAAGAGGAAACAAGAAGAGGGTGGTGCCAGGGGCCAGCCACCCAGCCACATAGCCTCACAGCCACCCAACCACCCAGCCACCCAGCCACCCAGCCACATAGCCTCACAGCCACCCAGCCACCCAGGCACCCAGCCACCCAGCCACATAGCCTCTCAGCCTCTCAGTTACCAAACCACATAGCCTCACAGCCACACAGCCACACAGCCACCCAGCCACCCCAGCCACCCAGCCACCCAGCCACAAAGTCACACAGCCAAAACCAGTCACATAGCCACACAGCCACCCAGCCACCCAGCCACCCAGCCACCCCAGCCACCCAGCTGCACAGCCACACAGCCACACAGCCGCACAGCCAGCAATAGAGTAACAGTGAAAGTAAGAGACACAAAAGCAAGAAAAACAAAAGGCCCAGGGGCAAAAGGTAGACAGGATAGTTTATATTAAGAAAAGCTAGTTGGGGGCTGGAGAGATGGCTCAGCGGTTAAGAGCACCATCTGCTCTTCCAGAGGACCCGGGGTTCGATTCCCAGCACCCACATGGCAGCTAACAACTGTCTGTAGTTCCAGTTCCAGGCAAACACCAAGACAAATAAATAAATAAATAAATAAAGTTTAAAAAAAAAAAAGAAAGAAAAGAAAAGCTGGCTAGCAATAAGCCAAGCTAATGGTAGGCATTTATAAGTAAGAATAAGCCTCCATGTAATTTATTTGGGAACTGGGTGGTGGGCCCCCAAAAGAGCAAAAACAACCAGCAGAAAACCATGGTTGATGGAATATCACATACAGGCATCAATGAGAAGAAACGTCAATGACCATGACAACAACATCCAAGAACTCTGGGAATGTGAGCAACAGAACAAACCTAAGAATCCATGGGCCAAGATTAAAAATGAAGACAGACTAAACACACTGAGAATCTATTCAGTGAAGTTCAAGCAAATGAGTTCTCAGATTTAGAAAAAAATAATCATTAAAACAGGAGGCATTTTAGAAAGAAATAAAATTCAAACATAGACATGGCCCTTTCTAGTATATACCATCCTCTGATATAAAATATACAAAGCAAAGAAATAATATTAGAAGCCAGAATGAAACAATGTCAACATACCTATAACAAAAGAATCATCAGAAAAATATTAGGTCTTTTTTTCACTCATCAGATCTAAAGCCAGGAAACTCTGGAATATTATATTTGCCCAGAAACTAGTGCCTAATAATCCCTATCCCCAGCAGAGCTGTTATTTTCATTGTGTCTCTTGCTGCTGTGATAAAACACCCCAACAAAAGGGTGGGTGTCTTAGGGTTTTTATTGCTGTGAAGAGACACCATGATCACAGAAACTTTTATTTAAAAAAAAAAAAAAAAAAAAAAAACCAAACATTTAAATGAGCCGGCTCACTTACAGTTTCAGAGGGCCAGTCCATTACCGTCTTGACAAAGAGCAGGTAGATGTGGTACCGGAGGAGTACCTGAGAGTCTTACATCTTTCAGGCAACAGGAAATGGACTGAAGCCCTGAGCTGTATCCTGAGCATAGGAGACCTCAAAGGCTGCCCTCGCATGACACATGTTCTTCAATAAGGCCATGCAACAAAACTCCAACAAACCCATCCCTCCTAATAGTGCCACTCCCTAGGAGATTATGAGGGCCAATTACATTCAGATTATCACAGTGGAAATATTTTCTATTGAAGTTCCAGGTCCATCATGTGGAGAAGTAAGAATCTGCTAGCCACACAACAGCCATAGGCAGGAAGTAGAGGGGAATTAACACACACATGCACACTCAGTTCAATCACACCATTTCATCAGTCCAGGGCCCAACCTATGAAATGGTACTACCCACCCTCAAGATAGGTCTTCCCACCTCAATTAACATGACTAAACTAGTCCCATCCTCCACCTCCATCCATAACATATTCACCAATAGACCAATCTAATTTAGTCAGTCCAACACTGACATTCTCCTCTCAGGTAATTTTAACTGACAAGCAAAACTGACCACAACAGCTATCTTTTCGAAACTAACAGACAACTAAGGCTATTTCAAGTCTAGCACAAACTAAGGAGTTAATACCACCAAGCTAGTACCACAGAAGATACAAAAAGGAACATGATACAGAGGATGAAGGCATTTTCAATGACAGGAGTACAAAGAATAATGCACTCCGTGAGAGAAACAGCTGAACTCAGGAGAGCTAGGAAGGAATCCATCATGTCCAACAGAGTAAACAAACCCCTAAAACAGATGGAAGAGAAAACAAAGAGCAAAGAGTAACTCAGCCAACTTCGCAGTAACTGGTAACTGTCCCTTAG
Source organism: Sigmodon hispidus (assembly GCA_004025045.1). NCBI lineage: Eukaryota > Metazoa > Chordata > Mammalia > Rodentia > Cricetidae > Sigmodon > Sigmodon hispidus. The sequence continues at coordinate 81,199 of PVIH01007625.1, read as the reverse complement.
TAAGAACCTCCCATGTAAATGTTCTCAAATCATCAAGAGAAAGACAGACACTGGCTGACTAATGCAACCTTCTGGGGTTTCCACAAAACATTCGCTGACTGAGAGTCAAAGTTTAAAAGAAGATCTAGCAAGCAAGTGGAAACAAAAAAAAGGAGGAAAAATATATCTATTTTTATATATGATAAAGTAGTCTTGAAACCAGAGTTGTATTAGAGATGAAGAAAATCACTATAGTTTATTGAAGGGAACAATGAAACAAAAGGTACAACAGGATTTCATATATATCCCATATTTGCCACTATGTTGTGCAAGCTAGCCTTGAACTTATATTTTTCATGCATTGGTCTCTTGATATAACTTCTTTTAATAATCTCCACACTATTACTATAAAGAAGCTCTGCGGCTGAGAGGTGGCTCAGTGGTGGTTAAGATTCCTGATTGCTCTCTTCCAGAGGACTCAGATTCAATTCCCAGCAGGCACATGGCACCTCACACTGTCTGTAACTCCAGTTTCAGGGGATCTGACACCTCAGACGTACATGTAAGCAACACACAAGTGCACATAAAATAAAAATAAATAAATTTTTTTAATTAAAAAAAGAAACTCTGCCCCAAAAAACATAGTTCTATAAGTTCTTACTCTGATCACATGCTGGTGTTTCGGGAGTCCATGTGCCATCGGATTTGCAAGTAGCCGAAGAGATGTAATGGTCATGGCATGTGTATGACACTGTGTCATCATAGAAATAAGTACAGCTATTCTCAGGATATATTTTTGTATGTCGAACGATTCTAACACTCTTTGGGTCTGGTACTGGACAACATACCTCTAGGAAACAAAAATGGAAAATAAGGATCAATGAAATCATCATCAAGTTCTTATAGTTATTGATCCAATTTCTGCAACACTGAAGAGAAGTTTAGGGTGCATAGAAGAAAACCCAAATACTTAGTTTGTACCTCTTGCAGAATTTCTTTTAAAAACCCAAGTCCCGTCACTTTCTCTAAGTAAGCAATTCTTTTATTGATTGGGAATTTCTTTTTTTTTTTTAAACTTTATTTTATTTATGTATTTGCCTTGGTGTTTGCCTGGAACTGGAACTACAGACAGTTGTTAGCTGCCATGTGGGTGCTGGGAATCGAACCCCGGTCCTCTGGAAGAGCAGACGGTGCTCTTAACCGCTGAGCCATCTCTCCAGCCCCGATTGGGAATTTCAAACATGTATATAATGTTGTTTAAGTCAATTCAAGCCCAATTCTTTCCACAAGTTTCTCCCCTATCACCTCTGAATTCCATGTTTCTTTTTTTAAACACACTAAGTGCACTTACTGCTTCCACTATGTGCACAGGTCTAGGCCATCTGCCGAAGCATGAGTAACCTATCAGAGGCTGCATCCTGAACGAAGCAACAAAACTGACTCTCCATTTCCTGATAATCATCAATTATTAATAGCTGTGCCTTGTGTCTCTAAATATAAGCAGAAAGTAGTTGGTTACTCCCATAACATTTATGCATCTATTGCACATCCTGTCAGGCCAGGGTTGCAACAGTTCACAGCTGGTTAATACCCCCTCCCAGTAGTGTGCATATCACTTTGTAATACAATGAAAGAACCACTAGGGATAAAGCATCTAGGTTGATATAAACTTGATTTCTGTGCGTTCTATGACCCAAGTATGAGTGATGGCTAACCTATAATTGTTAGAGGTCTTTGGCACCTCACTAACAAACAACAATTGAAGGAGTCACCTCACCTGGCACTGAGCCTTTTATTTGCTAACCAATGATGCCTGAGAAAGGCACTGTCATCTGCACCCCCCATTGCAGGATAACTCCATTTAAACTCTTAATATATGCAAGTATGTGTGGTTCTAGAAATATAAAGTAACAGGTTCCCATTTAAAAAAAGTCTTGACCCCAAGGATCCAGCAATATCACTACTGGGCATATACCCTAAAGATGCACATTCACACTCCAAAGGTATTAGCTTATCAACTATGTTCATAGCAGCATTATTCATAATAGCAAGAACCTGGAAGCAACCTAGATGCCCATTAACTGAAGAATGGATTAACAAACTGTGGTACATCTACACAATGGAGTACTACTCAGCAGTAAGAAAAAAAAGACAACCTGAAATATGCAGGCAAATGGATGGATTTGGAGAATATCTTCCTGAGCAAGTTCTCACAAACCCAGAAAGATAAGCAAGAGATGTACTCACTCATTAGTGGACTTTAAACAAAAAGTAAAGCATTCCCAAACTTCAAACTACAACCACTGAACAGCTTGGGATCTGAAACATTTTGTTGAAGATGCTGTCTTTTGCCAATGTGTACTTTTGACCTTTTTATCAAAATTTAGAAGGTCTTAGGAATGTAAGCTTATATTTGAGTCTCCAGCTCTACTCTTTTGGTCAATGTGTCTGTTTTGATATTACAGCAACACCATATGTTTACTACTTTTAGCTCTATGGCATAACTTGAAATCAGGGGTGGTGATACCTCCTGTAGTGTTTTTATTGGTCAGAATTCTTTGGCTATCCTGGATCTTCTGTATCTAAATATGAATTTTAAGATTATGTTTTTGATTTCTGTGAAAAAAATTCATTGAAATTTTGGGTGGGAATTATGTTGAATCATAGATTGTTTTGGTAGGATGGCAAATTAATAAATTTAATAAAATTAATCCTACTATTCAATGAGCAAATGTTTGTTCTATTTCCATCTTCAGGTGTCTTCTTCAATTTTCCCTATTTTGAAGTTTTCATTATATGATTTTTTTCAGTTCTTTCCTTAGATTTACTCCAAGGTAATTTTTGACGCTATTATGAATGGGATTGTTTCCCTGGTTTCTTTCTCAGTTTTTACCACTGGAATATAAGGCTACTTATTTTGTGTGTTAATTTTGTGTGGTGGGACTACTATTCTCTATATCATTCTGTAAATAAAGAAGCTGTTTGGGCCTGTATAGAGCGCCATAGAAGTGGGTGGAGAAATCCTAGGACAGGTAGAAAGAGGGTGGAGTTAGGCAGTCTCCATCCAGCCTCCAAAGAAGAAACATATAGCACCCAGGTGAGTTAGAGGCCATTGGGCCATGTGGCAGGTAGATTAATGGAAACGGTTTAAATTAAGATGAAAGAGCTAGCTAGTAATGTATCTGAGACATGATATATGTATGAAATTAATATAAGCATATTAATAGTATGAAATAATATAAGCATATGAGTCATTTTGGTGAGGGTAAAGCCACCGTGGGCAGGTCCAAACTTCTGGCCTGAACAAGAAATCATTTTACAACAATTTTGTATCTTACAGCCTTGCTGAATACATCTATCAGTTCTGAGTGTTTTTACTGGACTCTTTAGATTCTTTCATGTAAAGAAATCATATCATCTGCAAATAAGGACACTTCTTCCTTTTCTATTCATATCTCTTCTATCTGCTTCACTTGTCTTATTGTTTTAGCTAAGAGTTCAAGTGCTATACTGTAGAGAGCTGCATATAGCCACACCATGAACTGTAGAGAGCTGCATACAGCCACACCGTAAGATGGCGCTGGCCTTGAGCACTCTCCCTGGTAAACAACTCCATATTTGGCTAGGCCAAGGATCTGGCTTGCTTCCGTGTATCTGAGCCTATTGGTGATGCCCACATGGCTATCTTGGATTGGATGCCCTGAGGGTATTTAGCTAAAAGCAGGCTTGCCCCCAGGAGTAGTAGTAGTAGTTAGTGAGTGAGTGAGTGAGTGAGAGAGTTAGTCAGTCAGTCAGTAGAAACCAGATTGTAAAGGACCCGAATAAACTGCAAAGAGAAGGATCCGGTGTTGCGTCTCTCTTGCTGGCAAGGTTGCGCGTGACACTATACTGAAAATACATGGAAACAGTGGGAAACCTGTTTTGCTTCCAGATTGAAGTGGAAATTCTTTGAGTTCTCTTTCATTTAGCATGGTGTGGACTGTGGGCCTCTTGTATATTGCCTTTATTATATTGAGATATGCTAGTTTCTTTGGGGCTTTTATCATAAAGAGATGTTGAGTTCCTCAAAACCCTTTTCAACAGATACTGAGATGACCTTGAGTTTATTTACTGGTGAATTACATTTATTGTTATATATGTTGCACCATCTGGGCATCTCTGGGATGAAGCTGTCTTGATCATAGTGAGTTATCTATTTGGTGTGATCCTTAATTCTCTTTTACAGAATAAACAGAAAAGTATTATTACTTATTCTTTGAAGATCTGGTAGAAAGAATTCTGTGCTAAATCTATTTAGCCCTGAGATTTTTTTTTTAAGTTGGGAGATTTTTAAGTATTAATCTATGCTCTTGGTTTTTAATGGGTCTTTTTAAATTATTTGCTTCATCTTTATTCAACTTTGGTTGGTGATATGCATCTAGAAATTTATCTCATTTCCTAATGACTTAAAGGTTGAGGTTAAATCACTTTCTTATAGTTTGTAATATTCTTTTTTGTTCCATATATTTAGTTTTTAAACTGAAAAATGTCAAGGGAGATTATTTTCTGGCCCAGTCTATTTGGTATAGTATATGACTCTTCCACTTTGATAGGCTCTCCTTAGATTTGGGGAAATTTTTTTCCTATAATTTTGTTGAAACTATTTTCTGTCTTCTTGATCTGTGTTTCTTTTCTTCAAGTCTTTTATGTTTTATAATAATTTCAGAGTTCCTGCATGTTTCATTCATTGGTTATTGATTTTTTTTCCATATCCATTTCCAAATGATCCAATTCCTCTACCTTGTCTTCAAGCCTGGAAATGGGACACCCCACTGACAAGCCAATCAAAAACTACTTCATATTGTGGCTTGTATCCATTAATACATTTTTCAAATTTGCTCCATTGCATTAAGATGCCCTCTATTCTGGGTCTGTCTTTTTACTGCTAAGATGACTAGCTTCTAATAGATTGGAAAAAAATAAAGTAAGTTTTCTTTCTTAGAAATTTCACAGAGGTCTATAAAATAGTAATTACCTACCTGAGCCCCTCTTCTGTTCCCACAAGAGGTGAAAGGAGCAAGCCCCTTTATAACTGCTGAGGTCAGGAGTTAACACCTGTCTTCTGGAAGCAAGTAACTCTGTTAGGTTGACAAACCTATAGCTCAAGAACTATAAGACACATGCCAATTTGTAGCTTGTTGAATTCATAATGGTCTCATGGATTTTCCCATCTGCCTGATCCCCCAGGCTTCACACGGGGAAGAGGGGACTGTAGAGTCCCACTATGACAAGCATCGAGCTGGATGCTCCACCTCAGATCCACCAGCTGTGGAATTGAAATGTATACCTGTGTGCTGTCTGGCTTTTATATCAATTTCTTTTGTTCATTTCTAAAGTGGCCTATGAAAGATTACAGTCTTAGCCCCTGAAACTTTATGATCACTTTTGTATTAACTAGCTTCTACTTTTTTTTAAATAGTGTATTCAGATTTTATTCTAAGTTTTAAAATTATCCTCATGTAAGGTATAAAGACCGATCACTTAAACATTTAATTTACACACACGTTTGGAAAATCAGAACTCACCCTTGCATTCTTTGAATGAGCTCCAGGTGAAATTCTTCTGACAAGTCACAGCCAACTGCCGCTCTTTTGTAGCAGGCGCATAGCCAAGATGACAGTGGTAATATAACGTAGTCCCAACTGGATACAGGTCTTCTTTTTTTGGCTTGAAATTTTGTGACCAAAAAGCATGTGGAATGTTTGGTACATTAGTGCAACTATCTGCTCATAAAAAAAGAACAAGAGAAAAGGGTATTGTTAATAGGGCTAACTTAGCACTCCAAGAGCTTGTCTCATCAAAGGGTACCAACAGGATCTCTCCTTCCACGGCTCACATTGACCACATCAGAAAACATATAAGGACATTTGCCAACCTTGGCGCGGTACCCCCAGGTTCTTACCAACCGCACTACCAAATGCTCTCTGTGCGCTGTGCCGACTGCGCTCAACACTAATTCTTCTCTCCACTGTACTTCAGACAGTTTCGTTTCTAAATTGAAGTGTTAGGCTTGTTAAATGAACGTGACAGAAAAAACTTTGATAGATAACAAAAAACATGTGTGTTTTCATGACTAGGGAAACTGAACAAGAGTCACTTCCCCCGTGCAGGAAAACTCAGAACGAGAGCAAACAAAGTGCTTACATTTTGAGCCTAAGTCTTGAAGCCTTTCCTCTTCCCTTGCCTGGTACTGATTGTTCCTGTGTCCAACACACATCTGTGGAGCTGATGTTCATTACATTGCATCTCCAGACATTCACCATGAGACAAAGAGTAAAACCCTTCAGAAAGTACAGGTTGACAGTCTTCAAATAGTTGTAGAGTTATATAGCTTTCCAAACTATCTAATTCCAGGATATCTTTATCGTCTCATAAAGAAACCCATGTTTTTAATATTACTTCTATACTGATCTTTTTAAATACATTAAATCACATAGTATGTTCTTTTTCCTTTATTGTAGCTGGGTTTTTTTTACTAGACACAATATTCTACAATAAATCCATGCCTAGCATTTATCATTAATTCATTTTTATTCTGTATAATTTTCCATTGTATAGCTATAGCAATTTATCATTATTCTCCCATGGAAGAATATTTAAGTTGTTGACTATTAAGAACAATATTTCTATGAACTTTCACGCAAAATCTTCTGTGTGGATATCTGTTTATATTTCTCTGACAGATACCCTGGGAAGTGACCATGAATCAAACAGTAACCACATGTTCAAACTTCATAGGGACTGTTGAAATCATTTTCTCAAACGTCTGTAATAATTTAGAGTCACTCCAACAGTGGGTAGAGCTCTAATTTTTCCAGAAATCCTGGTAAAGATGTCAGGATTTTTAATAACAACCATTGTGATGTTATTTATTTTGCTAAAAGACCATCTTTACAAGAAATAAGAGAGGAACTTGCTCTGTCTGAAAGCGTACAGGAAAACATGAGCACATGAAAGGGCATTGTATAGATAATTAAGAAGAGGATGCTGCAATCATCCATCCCTTGTTAGCAATGGGGATGAGTATCCAAGAAAGATCCCCAGTCCATAGATGCTCAAGTCTTAAGTATAAACTAACAGTGTTTCCACATACCCTACATACCTCTTCCCAAGTACCTTAGTTACTTATGTATCTAAGATAATGTCAATATTGGCAAATAACTATTTCACTAGTTTAGGAGTTATCAATAGGGAAAGAGTCTGTACATATTTAGTACAGATATTCTTTTCAAATATTTTAAATCCACAGTTGATTGATGTGGAAACTGGATACGAAGAGTCAGCTAAATCCCTTTTTTCCTATACAACTGATTTAAGGAGTATGCTATAAAAATAAAAATAATTGAATTATTAAGCATATATAGAAATGCATTATGCTTAACAATAACAGCACAGGGTAATAGTTGTAGACAAAGATGCATTTGACAATAAAAACAGCAAATATTACCTGAATCTATAGGAAGAAGTGAAGAGTCTATGATTAAAGTATATAACTCAGCAATAAAAGGGTTTGTCTACCATGTGTAAAGTCCTGGGTTTGGTCCTCAACTGAAGAACAATAAGAAGGTAGCTGGACAGAGAAAGGAAGCTATAATTGTATAGTTACACTCTTTTCTCTCCACAATCATGCATACATGAAACATAAAATTTCATAAAGCAATAATTTTGTCTGTTGTGTTATTTTCAATACAATGGATGTGGAATGTTTGGTTGGATTTCTGGGTTACATTTTTTTCTTTATTTTACCTGTGTATGCTCACTGCTGTGTAGTTTCCATTACTTCTAATGAAACCCTAGGTGTTAATTTTAGTTGGTGGGCTCTTTTTCTCTTGCTGCTTCCTCACAAAAGTGTTTTCTGTTTATTTTTACCTTTCAATATTTTTACTACAGTATCTCTGAGTCTTTAACTTTTAAAACGTAACTTTCTTAAGTTCAAGTGAGATATATTGATTAAATATTTACATCAAATTTGGAAAATATTTGATCAATTTTTCCTCTCAATAATTTTCTCCTCCTTTTTCCCTCTTCTCCTTTTGAAATTCTTGTTAATATTTCTCTTGTGCTTTGCTCTTTTCTTCTTTTTTATTTTTATGCCACAAATCACATAATCTCTATTGTTTCTATCTATAAAGTCATTGATTCTCTCTTCATTTCACTGAAGTTTCTCATTGACTGCCTATCCTAAATTCTTCATTTACTTACTGTGTTTTTCAATTCTCAAACTTGAATTTCATTCTTAAAATAATTTGTATTTACTGACATGTCTGTTGATGAGACATTGCATAATACTTTAATTTTCACTTATTTAAGACTTTTTTTTATTCATTTTACATGCCAACCACAGATACCTCTCTCATTTCTTTTTCTACCACTCCATCCTCTCCTCCAAAAAAGTAAGGCCTCCCATGAGTCAGCAAAGCCTGGTTCATTCAGTTGAAGCAGGTCTGGGCCCCTCCCCACTGCATCAAGGCTGTGCAAGGTGTCTCTCCATAGATAATGGGCTTCCAAAAGCCAGCTCATGCACCATGGATAGATCTTGATCCCACTGTCAGGAGCCCCTTAAACAGACCAAACTACACATCTGTCTCTCACACCCAGAGGGCCTAGTCCAGTTCCATGCAGGCTAGAATGTTTCCTTTAGTCTTTAAACCTATTTATAATAGCCATTTCGAAAAATCTTTTCGGCCTAGTCTTATATTTGGCAGTTTTTATTACTACCATTTGCCTTCAAGTGAGTTATTCTATGTGATTTTTTTTCTTATATCTGACCATTATTTCTTGAAAACTGGACATATAAAATAATAACGATCTGAATACTATTTTACCCTCATCACCTTTGAAACTTGCCCTCCCCCTACCTTGTCTGCTTATTTGCTTGTGTCTTGACTGGAGTGCTTAAGCTGAATCTATTTGCCTCGGTATGTGACATCTAATGGCATACTTCTGAAAGCACAGCCTTGAGCATACACATAGTCTCTCTACTACCTGGAACAACTACTGTCTCCCTCTGATTCTCTGTTGCAACTTCCAGCTGATCTCCTTCTGGAGTAGTATGTACTATAGCTAGCCTTCCATTTCATCCGATTGGTCCATGTTTAGTTTTTGCAGCAAATCGCTGGGGGCATATGTTGCTTCATATTAGGCCCAATTAAAGTCAAGAGGTTGG
>PVIH01007625.1:19515-67015 GCA_004025045.1 Sigmodon hispidus | reverse complement strand
CTCTCTTTGTGAAGAGACAAACCTGCATGTTTGACATTCCTGGTTCTTACAGTGCTTATCTGTGAACACAATTGTCTACATGCTTCCTATACTATAGCTAACAGTATACTAAATAGGAAAAAAGAGTATTTCTTATTTAAAAAAAAAAGTCATGAGATGCATGTGCCTACTCTTGCTACTGTTATTCAGTTCTAGTGTTGAAACACTAGAGTGATAAGAATAAGAAAAAAAGGAATACAAATAGAAAAGGAAGAAGTCAAAGTATTCCTGTTTGAAGATGACATGTACTATAATAAAACAAACAAACAAAAATCCCAAACTTTAAAAACTTCATTAGAAAACTCTTAGATCTGATAAATACTTCCAGTTCAAAAACAGGATATAAAAATACATACAAATTACTAGTTCTAAATAAAAGGTGGCAATGCAGTCATTCCCAGACAAAGGAGAGAATGGTTTTTCTTTCTGCTACGAATGACATTACAAAAATGGAAATGCCTTGAGACCAAAGACCTGGACTGCTGAGCTCTATTCTAAGTAGTTGGCATGTTCACGATGCCTCCCAGGGAACATTGTCTACGTGTAGCCAACTTCTGAAGAAATTCTTACTTTACCAAAAAAAAAAAAAAAAAAAAAAAAAATGTGATCTGGTGTTATTTGTCATTCTAATGCATTAAGTATCTCTTAGCCAAATAATAGATATTCACACCCATTCGCTTACCTTTAATTTGTTCCTCTTTCTACAATAAATTCACCTGTTTTCTTCTAAGCAAAACATAAGTGAACCATTGAAAGCAGAATTCATCACTGGAACTTACTTTCACAGGTAGGAGGGCTGGAGCTCCAAATGCCTATTGTTTTGTTCTCTACAGTGCAAGTAATGGTGGCATTGCCAAGGAGTGAGAAGCTGGGATTACACCTATAGGTGACTGAGGCACCATATTCGTAGAAGTCTTCATATCCACCATTGTGTCTCCCATTGCTGATGACCGGTGGGGCCCTACACTTGACAACTGAGAAATAGGTAAAAGAGAAAGAAATGTTCAGGGATGGACATCTTAACAATGACAAAATTCTTGCAAATTAATGTGGAGGGTACAAGTGTTAGGAAGGACATACAGAATCATTTCCTAAGACAGTATGTGTATAGCTAAGTCAAAAATCTGCTTACTTACTTACACATTCTGGGAGAGGATCACTCCAGGCAACTCCTTTGCTTTGGGCCTCACAGTAACTGGTGGATGAGCCAATTAAGATATATCTAGAGAAGAGAAGGTCAAAGATTTTAATGAAATTTCCACTTTAAATAAAGCTGTATAAAGGTGACTAGACAGATATTAAAATGAAGAAATGATGTTTTTTCCTCTAAAGAGTCATCATGGAGATTTTAGAGAAAAAAGGGGCAGGGTAGAACAAAGCATAACAACACACATTCGAAGATGCCATAATGAACCCATTTCTTTGGGTGTTAAAGATTAATTTAAAAGTCCAAGAGTATAGCGACATATATGGACAAAAATGTCATAATGAAACTCATTACTTTATATGCTAACTTTAAAAATTAATTCAATTTTTTTTTAAAAAATCATCATACATTGTAGTGGGTGAAAATATTTCAAAATTCAATTTAAGGGAAGGTTGCTAATGATCTACATATTTAAATTGATGTATACATTAAAATTATACATTACCTAGCAGTGTGAAAGTTGGACCATATTAAACAAGTATAAAAACAAGTGAGAAGGTTGAAGTGATGATTTAGAGATTAAGAACCCTTTCATAGGATTGGAGTATGCTCCCTAACATCCACCAAAATTCACAGAAATCCACCCATCTCTGCCTCTTAAGTGTCAGGATTAAAGGTTTGCATCATTAACTCCAGTAGGATGCAGAATTTTTTTTTACATTATTTATTCTTGAGAATTTCATACACATATTGTATACAATGAAACATGATGATATACATTGCTATTTTCCCTATATAAAAAGCTTAAGTATAAACTAAATTTGTTATCAGAAAGGGAAAATATGAGAACATATGCTAATATTTTGGCTTGTATTTGATTCAAGAAGCACAACAAAGATGTAAAAGAAACTGACAAATTTTTAGCACAGAAAGGAATAGGGTACATGGAGACGGAGTAGACGAGAGAATTCTTAATAAATATTTTTATATCTTTATATATAAAGATAGCTAAATATTTTTATATAAATATCTTATATATGGGGCTGAAGAGATGGCTCAGCAGTTACGAGCACTGACTGTTCTTCTGGAGGACCTAAGTTCGACTCCCAGCATCCACATGGTGGCTAACAACTGTCTGTAATTCCAAGATCTGACACCAAGACACAGTTATACATGCAGGCAAAACACCAATTCACATAAAATAAAAAGATAAATATTTTTAAAAATCTTATATATAAAATAGCTAAAAGTAGCTATTTTTTAAAGTTAACTTTGAATTATTTCTAAATTACCTCACACTCACCCTTCTGAGCAGCTGAATTCTATCTGTGATCCAAAATATAAATCTGTCTTAACATCCACTTGTCCATTTCGTAAATCTCCTAGATTCCCGCAAGATTTTCCTAGAGAAAAATTAAAATGATGGTAAGTGAGTCCACCATTCACAAGTACTACCATTAGAAACTGACAGACTTGTGTTGACCTCTACATTCAGAAGGACCTACATGTTGAGAGTCATGTTTAACTCTGAATCTGACCCACTGAATTTTTGTCCTGGAGGGAAAATTCACACAGATTTTGATCTCTTTTTATTACCCTGGTGTATTTTAGCAAGAATCATTTTCTTGGTTCTAAAAAAAAGCTAAAAAGGGAAAGCAGACACCGTGTGCCGTTACTGTTAGGGGAGAGTACAGAATGTATGTCCTGCTCACAGTGAATAAGCTGCTCTTCCAAATCCACAAAATATTTTGTTTTGTGCATAATTTTACTTAATTTTAAAGGTAGTACACAAAAGAGTGAGTTTTATTATGATATGTTCAAATAAGTATGGCACTGCATTTTCATTATATTCACCAGCCATTGTGGTCACTTTCTTTCCCCCAATATATGTATATATGTATGTATGATGTATACGTATATATATATATATATTCATGTATTTTTTAAAAAAATTTTCAGATTCTGCACATAAAAACAAACACCATGTGATTGAGGGAAGACTACTACTTTGTGGCCATTTAACCTCAGGATATTTTAACATTATTAGCATTACCATTTCATTGCTGTTGCTGCTGTTTGGAGGTTAGTTACACCATGCATCAGAGCTTTGGAGACAACTCTGGAGGGTCATTTCTCTTCGTCCCTCTTCATACAAGTCCCAGGGGTCAACCTTAGATTACCTTCATCTGCTAAACAGTCCTGCTAGCTCCAATTTTTCATCCGTTTCTTTTCTCTTCCTTTTGGTTTTGAGACATGATCTGTCACTGTGTAGCCCTGGCGGGCCTGGGAACTGCTATGTAGACCAGGTTGTTTTCCAACTCACAGAGGTCCTGGCTTGCCTATTTCCCATGTGCGAGGATTAAAGGTGTTCACTATCTCGCACCAGGTCTTAGTCCCAATATTTATTTAAAGAAGTACCTGGTGAGTTACTGATAACTTACCGGTGGTTACTATTGCTGTGATGAAACACCATGACCAAAGCAACTTGGGGAGAAAAGAGTTTATTCAGCTCATGCTCACACATCAAAAAAACGTCAGGACAGGAACTCAAACGAGTCGAAACCTAAAGGCAGGAGCTGCTGCAGAGGCCATGGAGGGGTGCTGCTTACTGGCTTGTTGCTCGTGGCTTACTCAGCCTGCTTTCTAATAGAACTCAGGACCACCAAGTCAAGGATGGAACCACCCCCAATAGACCGGGCCCTCCCCCAGCAATCACTAATTATTAAAATGCCCTACAGGCTTGTCTACAGCCTGATCTTATGAAGACATTTTCTCAACTAAGGCTCCCTTCTCTCTGATGACTTGCTTGTGTCAGGCTGACAAAATGGGCCAGCACAGTATGCTCTTCTTAACTGCAATGAGCTTATTTCCTGTCTTCTGCTTTGTTTTATTTGGCTTTCCAGCAGATTCATACATGTGAAAATTCAAATTGCTAGTTGGTGAAGTCACTATTTCCTTAGTGAATTAACATTCAGTAATTATATAACCCTAGACAACATTCCAAAACTGATAAATGCACAAGTGAGGAAAATGAATATTGGTACTTACTGACACATTTGACATCAATATGCCATTCCCCCTCAGGTTTACAGGAAATAGTCTGGCTTGAAGATGACCTCGTGTAGCCAGGGCGACAATTGTACTTCAGGACAGTTTGGATTTCGAAGTCTGTCTGGTTTGTCTCACTCACTGGCAAGGCATAGTGTAAATCAGGTGGTGGACCACATTTACCTAGACGTGGGAAGGACAGCAGAACCAATGATTAGACCCGAAGACCAACATCTTAATGCTTCGGTGTTATAACTGCAGAGGGAGAACAGGTCTGTTCTCCTCTATTCAAGAAAAATCATAAATGTACTATTTCTCTGTGTTGCGAGTCCATGAGAGATATGAGAATGTCTGTTGATAAATGATGACGATGATGATAAAAGGCATACATTTTATCTCTTCTCTACTATATAAAATAATCTTGCTAAGAATGAGACATTCATAAATTTCATTGGCCTGTATTATCCCTTCTCTGCTCAGAGAGGATCTATGAAAAGCCAAAAATTCCTATAGGTTTGCCTTAACAGAAATACAGTGTTACAATTTAACTGACATGATACGACAGAAATGGTGATGTGTAAGAAACGTTATGAATTCAAGTATAGCCTGGGCTATATAGACTAAAAAGCTCAGAATTCTTGAGACATAGAAAATTCTTAATCCTACAAAAAAATCTTAATCCTAGTTACCCTATTAAAAATGAATAGTGGTACAGAACAAAGCTCCCCTTTATGTGCCCCAGTAGAAGGAATCTTCTCATTTCTCCATTCCAGATCAATCTCCCGGCCATGAAATGTGTTTGGTCGTTATTAGATAATATAGGTTTATTTCAAATCACAGCTGGGAAGCAAGATGCTTTGAAAACTTAGATAAAACATTCTAGGTGAAATCCCTAGAAACCGCCCCAACTCCAGCTGGCCAAATAAATCCTTTGTTGCTGAAACTGGGTCTCCACCACCTTAACGATCTCATTTTTAAAATCTTGTAAGGAACTGTTGGTTGTCCATCTAGACTTTTTGTCTACTACTCACCAAAAACAGCAACCCAGAGTGCAGCGATGAAGGTCATCTGGAACAAAGCTATGTCAGAGACTCTCCAGAGCCTAGAGAAGGGCCAGGCCACGGCACCTCTGTTTCTAGGACGCCTCCCATGTAGCACTCTCATGTGGCACATACCCTGCAGCTGCTTTGCCCACATTTTTTTTATGCCAGAAAACCTGCATTTTAATAAGCAACCATTTAGTCTACTTGTCATTAAGCATTGGAATCAATGCTACGACGTCCAACTCTTCAAGGAAGTGACAGTCTCTATGTGAAGAGGCGACATGAGCACTGATGTCACATGAGAGACAATGAGGGCTCACCTCTGCAAAGGACGTTTGTGGGAAGAGAAATTCATTCCAAGTGGAAAAAAAAAAAAAAAGAGGTGAATTTGCCAAGAGTATGTACCTGAGCCCAGTGTTTTGTGAAGACAGAGAATAAATTAAGGTTAGCCAAGGGCGGGAAACAGTACTTTAATTTGGCAAATTTGGAGACCCCCCTCCCCTTCTCTCTCCTGGTCCTTTACTAAATACCTAACCCTGTGGTTATTCAGATTGTAGACACATGGAAACCTGGGGAGTTAGCATGCACATAAAGAGAAAATATACAGTATTTGTCCTTGGGGGTCTAGCATAGCTAGCTCAGGATGATTTATTTTTCTAGCTCCGTCTATTTGCCTGTGAATCTCATAATGTTATCTTTCTTAACAGCTGAATAATATTCCTTCCTGTAAATGAATCACATTTTCACTATTCATTCATCAGTTGATGGACATATAGGCTATTTCCAATTTCAGCAATTATGAATAGAGCAGCAATGGACATGAACGAATAAGCATCTCTCAGTAAGATGTAGAGTCTTCGGGTGTATGCCCAAAAGTGGTATAGCTGAATCTTGTGGTAGATTGGTTACCAGTTTTTGAGGACCCTCCACACTGATTTCCACAATGGCTGTATAAGTTTTCACTTCCACCAGCAACGGATAACTTTCCTCCTTTCCTGGCATCCTCACTAGCTTGAGTTGCCATTTGTTTTATTGACCTTGCCAATTCTTACTGGAGTAAGATTAAGCCTCCAAGTTGTTTTACTTTCCATTTCCTGATGGCTAAAGATGTTGAGCATTTCTTTGTTTCTCAACTATTTGTGTTTGATCTTTTGAGAACTTTCTGCTTAGTTCTGTACACAACTCTTAACTGGATTATTTATTGTTGTGGAATATTATTTGAAGGTGTGTTACTTTTGTTTATGTTGCATTTGTCTAACTCAGTGAAGCTGTGTTACTGTGCCTGTCTAAAACACCCAATGGTCTAACATCCAATGGTCTAATAAAGAGCTGAGCAGCCAATAGCAAGGCAGGAGCAAAAAGATCTCTGGGGCTGGCAGATGGAGAACATAAATAGGAGGAGAAATGAAAAGAGAAAAATAAAGAAGAGAGAGAAGGAGGCAGATTCAAGGGACCAGCCGCCCAGCTACACAACCAGCTATGGAATGAAAAAGAAAGACATACAGAAGTAAGAGAAGAACAAAAGCCCAGAGGCAAACAGTACATAGGATAATTTAAAGTTAAGAAAAGCTGGCTAGCAACAACCAAGCTAAGACCAAGCAAATGCTATAAATAAATAATAAATAAATAAATAAACCAAACAAATAATTAAAATTAAGCCTCGGTGTGTGATTTATTTGGGAGCTGGGTGGTACAACCCGCCCCCCCAAAATGAGCAAAAACAAACAATTTATTTTCTTGATGTTCAGAATTTTTAAAAATTCTTTATGCAGTCTATATACTAGCCTTCCACCAGATGTATAACTGTTAAAGATTTCCGAATGAGGAATGAGGATGTTTTCTTCTTCATTCTGTAGCTGCTGCTTTGCCCAGATAATAGTGACTTTTGCTGTATTGAAGCATTCTAGCCTCATGAGTGTTGGTTTTGCACGTGAGAAGACACACACACACACACACACACACACACACACACACACTACCAGGACCACACCAGGAGAGTTGTCAGGCAAGTACTGGAGCAGAGAAGCAGAAGAGAGAAGAGCCAGACTGCTACGTGGCCTCTCCTTTTAAGGCAACGGATGGGCACGTATTTACATAGCCACACCTAGGGGAGTGCCCTCCGAATGTACAGCATGTTCTGCTCATGCTGTGTTGGCTTCACCTGGTGGCCGCTACATACCAGGAATTCTTATTTCACCCAGCACCATGTTGGGTTCACCACGTGGCATGCCAGGAATCTTAACAATGAGGTCCCATTTATTAAGTGTTGGTCTTAATGCCTGTGCTATTAGTGTCCTGTTCAGAAAGTCCTTTCCTGTGCCAATAAGTTCAGACCTATGTAGCAGAGTCTTATGGGTAGACAAAGGAGAACTAGAGTAGAAGAGGTAAGTGGGGATAAAGGATAGAATATGGGGATTGACAACTAATATTAAAGATCATTTGAAAGCTCACATAAAACATGCTAATGTTAGAAGCTTCCTAAAATATATACATTTATGAAAGGAATTTAAATATTCACAATGCCCCAACTAGATGTCTTATGCCAATAAATATCACAGTCTATTTCTAAGGCTATTGGTTGCTTCCTACCTGATGGTTAAGGTCCCATTTATGAAGACAATATTACTTATGTCATCTAACATAGAAAAATTGAGCTAATGCCTAACCAGAAGCCTTAGTCTAAATAACTAGCATTTATGGTACCAGAAGGTAGTCTGTATACTATAGGAGGATAACAATGATCATCAATATTACCTCGATACAAACTCTGAAACCTACAACAGAGAACTGCCTGTAAGATACACTGGTACAATAGTGACATATGTGTTATGGGAGTATACAACCACTCTTTTAAACACTGAATCTATGGCCACTCCAAACATGGCAATTCTAAATTGGCCCAAAACTTGTGATTGGATAGACATGAACCTAAAAGAAAACCCATTACTATTTTTCTGCTAAATGAACATAACAACAAAAGGACTCCTAATATCACAAAACCTATAGATTAGTACCTCACTCAGTTCTTATCAGACAAGTGTCTTCTTTCAGTAGATTGGAACTAACACAGAGACCCAAAACTGGACAATGTACAGACACTGAGAGACTTCAGAGCACTCAGTCCTAAAAGAGATGCCTTGATCAAGCCTCTGCCCTCAAGGTCCAGGGATCTAGGAGGAAGAGGAGGTGGGAAGATTGTAAGATCCACAGGTAGTATATGACTCTAAGGAAACAGTGTCTTTGCATACAACTCTTAACTTTTACCTTTTAAAAAAAACCACAATACATGTAATTCTATATATAAATACACAAATATAGTTTGGTTTTATTGTTGTTATTGTTGGTTTGTTTTGTTTTTTTTTTTTTTTTGAGACAGGGTTTCTCTGTGTATCCCTGGCTGTCCTAGAACTCACTCTATAGGCCAGGCTGACTTTGAACTCATAGTTCTACCTGCCTCTGCTGAATGCTGGGATTACGAGCATGTTCTGCTACCATCTAGCAAAGTGTTAAGATTTTGGTGTTTTTTGCTTTTGTTTTTGTTTCGTTTGTCTTCCAGTTTGCTTAGTTTCATTCTCGGGGTATTGAGAATTGAACCCAAGGCGTTCTGCATGCTAGACAAGCATTCTACCCCTATGCAAAACTATATATACAAATATAGCTTTAATGAACTTTTTTCATTTGGGCTGATGGTGTTTCCTCCAAGACTCACAAAAAAACCAACAGGCCTGAGAAGCCTTCTTTTGAGTTTTTGGCCAGGGATGTCCAAGAGACTCCGAAACCATACAGCCCATTGCTGCTGCCCTTGGTTACCCTACAGAGGTGGAGGGTAAGTCCCTATTGCTGAAGACACCATGATCTTCAGAAACAAGACCCAGATATTCCTGAGATGCAAATGATTTGACAACTAGCTTTCGTGGTACTAGAAGGCATCAAGCATGCTTCCAAAAGAAGGAGGCTACTAACAGCCCTACCTAGCTATGATGCCTACGAACCACATTAACCACCCATGTGGTCCATTAACCCTAAAGATGTAGGAGTAGCACACTAATTTACTAAACAGCATAATCTCTAACAATAATCTAGACACATTTGTCCTTATACCCACAAATAAGTTTAGTTTTCATCCCTCATCAAGGAAACTTCTCTTTGCAGCAGATGGAGACCACCACAGAAAACCATGACCAATCAAAATGTAGAGTTATGAAGCCCAGTTCTGATGGGTACATCTACAAACACCCATGTGCCTAAGGGGAACATTACAACAGAGAGAACAGAATAGCTGGAAGAGCTAAAGGATTAAGGAGTTTACTGCGAGATTGCAACTAATAACATCAGAAGCTATCCCAGTAAAATCTCACCAACATGACGTACTGAACATTAGATGAACAAGAATATCAATATATATATGGAACTAGATAAGGGAAAGCTCATGAGACCTCAATTCTATGCAAAGAATTATAGGTAACTTAGGAAAGCTGGGAGCAAGAGAGATGGTCTTCTCCAGGGAAGAACCACCATTGTCGCCCAGTGCCAAACATTCAACCCTGAAAACATACATACAAATAACATTATATGGACCAAACAGGTTATATTTAGAAACATATGCATGCAATCAGAATTAATTTAAAAAGTCATAAATTTAAAAGAGAGCATGAAAAGATACATGAGAAGATTTAAGGAGAGAAAAGGGAGTGGAAAAATGTAAATTCTAATCTCAAAAAATACAAAATAGAACACAGAGGGCACACCCTAAAGGGCCTGATGACCAGCTTTACCCACAAACCCCCACCCCACTGATCAGTAGCTCACTGACCTGCAGTAGCAGAGGAAATGACTGTGATTGTGCCTTGATCTCTACCGTACTAGTTTCTCTCAAGATGACAGCTGATCATAATATCCTAAAGGTGGCCAGTAATTGCTCCACCAAAAAGTCTCTAGATTTTCTCCACACAGGTGGCTGGGCAGAGGCAGGTACATAAAGATGGACAGAGAGGAATTCTCTTCTGTCCCAGTGAATAATTAACAAAGGGGAGCAGTTATGTTTACCTAATCTCCTTCCTCACCAGCCCTCATTCTTGATCATGTGTTGCAATTATTTATTTTCGTCTCTGCCAACCATTTCCCCTAAATTAGAAGAGTGATTGGAATTTGATGTCAGAATTTCCCTTTTCTTTTCATAACCGTAAGAGTTACACAACACAAAATCCAATAACCTAGAAATCCTTTGAAGCTCAGACCCCCTACTCCAATCAAAAGGACCCTCTTCCTAGGAGGCCCAGGAACATTCAGGGATCCCAGGTCTGGTGGCCATGCTTTTCACTTGTTTCCATGAATCACAAGGAGAAACAACAGATACAGAATGTATTTTTTTATTGGGTTCTTGTGGATAATGTACCTGGAACACCCTCAGGGCTCAACTATGCTAACAACCCAACAGAAGGCACCAAATGGTCTCTAGAAGCTGGCCTGATACCGGTTACCACTCAGAAGAATGAGATGGAGGAGTTAATAGTGTTAGATGTCATATACATCTACAAATAACGCCAAGCCCTGACACAGCCCATTTAATCTGTTAATCCTAAAGTTTCAGGTTTGTGTGCCCAAAAGGCTGCTATTGAAAAGCAGTTCTGAACCAGTGAGATGGCTCCGTGGATAAATGTACATGTTGCCAAGTCTAACGATCAGAGTGTTGTCTCCAACACGAACCAACTCTTACAAGTAGACCTCTGACTACCACATGCTTGCCATGCCATGAATGCCCCCATAGAAAGAAAGAAAGAAAGAAAGAAAGAAAGAAAGAAAGAAAGAAAGAAAGAAAGAAAGAAAGAAAGAAAGAAAGACAGACAGACAGAAAGAAAGACAGAAAGAAAGAAAGGGTGGAAGGAAGGAAGAAAGAAATATTTTTTAAAGTCCTTATAAGATGTAGTGGTACAAACTTGTAATTGTAGCACTTAGGAGACTGAAGCAGGAGGATTATAAATTCAAAATAATTTATATTGGATTACATGTCAGATCCTACCTAGAAAATGAAGGGCTGGAGATGCTGCTCAGTGGCAGAGCACTTGTCTAACATGTACAGAATCCTTGGGTTTGAATGGTGTAGCAAAAGAAATTATTTGTGGCATCATGATTTATTTTCTGTAATAAACACTAATGGCCCCACAAATGGAACGCATCAGGGAAGTTTGAAAGGATGTGAGATTTAGGGTGGACCTTGAAAGACAATCAGAAATCACTAGATGAAGATGAGAAAAATAGTGGTTAAGAAAGCACAGCCAGTTCACAAAGGTAAGAAACTCATTTAATTTGACAAGAATCCAAATAAAGGACTATTCTGCAGAGTCCTGAGAGTTGAGTTGAAGGAAATAACATCTTTAAAGTTCGGTTCTCAAAGTATCATTTGCCATTGTGTTGAAGTTCTTTGCTCTGCTTTCTCTATAATGGGTGCAGAGTTTTCTCTCGAAGAGGACTAGCCTGTCTTACTCTCGACACGTCATCTGCCTTTTTACTGAAACTCACTTTGGTATTAGTTTTACCCCTGTCACTTTTTCCTCTCCTCCCAATCCTGACTTGATTCTTCTTTTCTACATGTTCACTTTGTCTCTTACTCTGAAGTCTTCCTGCAGTCTCGCCCAAACTTCAAACTCCTTTTCACTCTTTAATGTGATACCGCACTTCTCAAGAATGCAGCCTGTATCTACAAGTTCAGATGTCTTCAGTTTCTTATAATTTCTCTGAAGTCTTTAACATTGCCAAACATTTCCATTCTAACCCATTCTCTCTGCTTTGACTCCTGCGATGGTTAGTGCTGTCAATTTGGCAATGTTTAGAGTCATCTGGGAGATGGCCCTCTGGGCCTGTCTGTGGGAGATTATCTTGATGAAGTTAATAAAGGTGGGAAGACCTGGGCACCACAGGTGACACCATTCCCTTGGCAGGGGGTCCTGGGTGGTATAAGACAGGAAGAGACAATGATGACACAAGCAGACACTCATTCTCCTCTTCTAACTGGGAACATAGTATGGATAGCGACTTCAGGCTCATGATCCCTTTAATTCCCTGTCATGATGGATTGTAACTGTGATCTAAAAAATAAAGAAACTAGAAGTTTGCTTTTGTAAAGGAATTTTATCACCACCAGGAGAAGAAATAAGGCAGTCCTCACAACTAACTTTAAACTTCCCTGATTCTTCTCATTTATCTTAAATTTTTGATAACTTCCTTCCTCTCATCCATCAACATACATACATTTCATCATCTTCTCTTTTTTATTATTTGTTTAGAGTTTATATACCCCTGGCTGGCCTAGAACTCACTATGTACACCTGGCTGGTGTCTGTCATGCCTAATTCTTTTCCTTATTAAAGAAACAAAGCAAACAAATGAACAAAAACCTCTTCACTGTAACGGACTGACCTACTCTCATCCTTTAAATAACGCCAGTAGGAGGACCACTCCATAGCATCATTGTCTTTGATTACTGTCCTAAGTTCTATTCACATTATTGTGGTTGTCTGTGCAATATGCTCAAATACTTCACACACAGCACATCTAAAGAGAACTTCAGATCCTTAAGGAAGGAATTTCAGGGTGTTTTGAACACTTCTTCCCTACTAAAATCAGTTCATAAGTCATTTTTCTATAAGTATCTCAATGCCTATCATTCTCTCTGCTCCATTTTAGTTTCTGCTGCCATGAAAACAATCCAGGCCATCAGTATCTCTTATGTCTGTGTGTGTGTTTCAGTGTGTTTTCTGTTTCTATCACAGAATGCCCAAGACTGGGTACCAAGAGCAGAGATTTATTTCTTACATCTCTGGAGAATGCTAAGTCTAAACTGAAGGACCTGCTTCTGGCATAGGCTTTGTTGTTGCATTGTCTCATGGATGGGAGGCAAAGGACCAAAGGACAGACATGAGGCAAGGAAGGAACAGGATAACTGATCCTCTTGTCAGGTCTACCATGATAACTGATGCATCAGGTACCAATCCATTCTGAGGACACTAATCCATATAGCGTAATCACCTCCTGGGCTGGATAGTTTCTTGTCAGCTTGACACAAGCAAACAAGTAGTTCTCAACCTTCTTAACGCTGTGAACAATTCTCATGTTCTGGTGATCTCAAGCATTAAATTATTTTTGTTGCTACTTCATAACTGTAATTTTTCTGTTATCAATCATAACGTAAATATCTAATATACGGGATATCTGAAATGTGACCCCTGTGAAAGGGTTGTTGGACCACCAAATGGGTCACAACCTACAGGTTGAGAACTGCTGAGCCAGTTATCTGAAAAAAGAAAACTTAAAAAAAAAAATTCTTCCAAGTAGTGGGGCTGTAGACAAGCCTGTAGGGTATTTCTTAATTAGTGATGAATGGGGAAGCTCCCAGCTCTTTGTGGGTGGTGCCATTTCTGGACAGGTGGTCCTGGGTTCTATAAGAAAGCAGGCTGTGCGAGCCACAAGAAGCAAATCAGTAAGCAGCACCTCCCATGACCTCTGCATCAGCTCCTGCCTCCAGGTTCCTGCCCTGTTTAAGTTTCTGTCCTGACTTCCTTCAGTGATGGTCAATGATGTAGTAGTGTAAGCCAAATAAGCCCTTTCCTGCCCAACTTGCTTTTGGTCATGGTGTTTCATCACAGCAATAGAAACCCCATTAGAGTAGTCTCCATTACTCTGTTTGAGGAACATACTTAAAACACTGAAGTAACCCTTTGCTAGTTTCTCCATCTCAATTATTTTCTACCTCAACTCATGATATAGATGGTTTTCCTTACTACTTCAAGAACCCATCCTCTGTGTTGTTCTCACCTCACTGCCTGAAAGCCATATGTTCTGTCTAACAAAAGAAGTTCAAGTTCTCTAATAAACTCTTAAAAACTCTATGTTAGTCGGATTTAACTAACCTTCTTTTCTTTCACCATTGCTCGGGTTTTATTAAAGCCAACCCAATGCTCTTGCCTAAACACATTCTGTGTTTCTTGCATCTCAGCAACCCTTTCTGGAAAAAAAAATAAAAAGTGTTGTAGAAGGTTTTTTACCTGGGCTGCGGTGGCTTTTATCTTTTAAAGAAATGGATTAGACATTTATATTAACTTTATACTGTTTGGCCCATGTCTTAAGCACATTATTAGCTAGCTCTTTCATCTTAAATTAACTCATTTTTACTAATTTATTCACCATGTGGCCCAGCCCGTGGCTCACCTAGATTTCTTACATGCTTCTTCTTCAGGGGTCAGATAGAGACTGACTAACTCCACCCTCCTTCTACCTGTCTGTCCTCTGATTCTCCACCCACTTCTACAGTGCTCTACATAGGCCAAAACAGCTCTTTTATTTACAGCATACAAAAAACATTCCACCACAATAAAAAGTTCACTCTAAAACATTAAAGTGCCTTAGGAAAGCCTTCAGGATCCTGCATTTCCTACTCTGTAAGTAAGAAGAAAATGTGCCCATCATAAGGCACCATCACAGACCCATAGTGATGTGGGGCTCAGAGTTATCCAAAGGCAGTAACAATATTACCATATAAGGCTTAGGAACTTGGCTTCATAAACCAGCTGTAAAGAGTTTGGGGCCTGAGTCTACTTCCATCTCAATGGGTCATTTGGTTTATTTTATTTTGTTGGAAACATATTAATGTTCTTAATTATTCTTTAGGAATTTCACATGGTATGTTTTTATAATTCTTTTCCACCCTCAAATTCCTCCTAATTCCCCCCACCTACAAGACTTCATGGTCTTTCTTTCTCTTAAAAAAAAAAAAAAGTGCCAAACAATGGTGGCACACACCTTTAATCTTAGCACTCATGAGGGAGAAGCAGGCATATCTCTGGGAATTCAAGGCCAGCCTGGTCTACAGAGAGAGTTCCAGGACAGCCAGGGCCATACCAGAAAAACTCTGTCTCTAAAAGCTAAAAAGAAAAGAAATTACTAAAACCATGGAATTTGATTTATGTTGACTAACTGTTCCTGAATATGGGGCCTCCCTGGAGTGTGACTGATACACCAATGTCACTCCATTGAAGGGAAGTTATTTTCCCTCTCCCAGCAGCTACTGATTGAGAATAGTTTATTAGCTAGGGTGGGACCTCTGCTCACTTCCTTTCCCTCATGCTGAGATTTTGCCCTGGTCTCAGCATTCTGTCATCGTCTCTGTGAGTTCATATGTGCATCTTTCCTGTTGTGTCTGAAAATGCTGTATCTACCACCTCTGGCTTTTAAAGCTTTCTATCTCTTCTGTGTAACTCCCTGAGTCTTAAGAGTGATGTTGTGATAAAGTTATCCCATATAGAGTTGAGCAATTCCAAAGTCTCTACTCTGGATATTTTCCAGTTGTCTCCGAGTAAATTATCTTCTACTGCAATAAGAAGGTTCTCTGATGAGGGTTGAGTGATGCACTGATCTATGGGTACAGCAGTACGTCATTTAGAGCCATTCTATTGCTATGTTCCTTTTGCAGAATAATAGTAGTACATTTTCCCCTGGGAACTATGACCTATCTAGTTTTAGGGTCGTGGTCACTTACACAATGTCAGGGATGGATTCCATCTCATGAAGGAGAACTTGAAGCCAATCAAAAAGTGGTTGGTTATTCCCCTAACATCTGTGCCACTATTGCATCAATGGGAATATCTTATATGTAGATTGTTATTATAGTTTGCAGGTTCATAGGAGAATATTTTTCTTTTCTAGTGGCATGTATAGCACCTTCCAGCTGTCAATAGTATCCACAAGGAATGAAACGGCCAGTTGAACCCCAGATAGATTTCTCCATGTGGTGTGTCATAATTATGTAGTGTCCTCAGCAATAGGGGCTTACTATTAAGTTGTCAGAATAATGAATAGCACTGGCAAAAATCTTTAGTGATGGGTGTATGTGTGTGGTATTCAACAGGTAATTTTAAAGATGTAATTGTTGTAAGTATATTTTTCCAGATTGGAAGGCTAGTTCTTATCTCAGAAATTTTTTTACTTATAATTCATGTCTCATGTGAGGTATAATCAGATTCATAATTTCTTATTCCCCATACAGCCAAAAAATTAATCTCTGAATTTTCCATTATCATGTTTCCAACTCTGGTCTGAAGCAAATAACCACCATAGCTGGCCCTTCCACATTCTAAGTAAAGTTCCCACACATGCCCCCAGAGTACACACAACACATCAGTTGTATGGTCACATGACCTTGCATTTTAGCTCAGTAAGGAACAACCTGCGAGCATCTTCAGAAGCAGTTTATTCACAGATGTATTTCTGTTATCATTTTGCTTAGTTATGATAGTTCAGCAAAATATCTGTCTTCAACTTAGTTTTCTTCACTTCCAGGGAGTACTTCAGTTCTTCCATTGTTAGTCCGGTTTCCTTTAGTCTTCTCATGAAGTTCTCTGTGGCGCTGCAAATGTTCTCTCTCTCCTGAAAGGCAAGCTAAGGAAAGAAAAAAGTTTAACGTTGCAACTGGGGAGCTGAGATTCAGCTCGCTGCTCTGAAACCAAGAAACTGCAAACTCAGAGAGCTTCCACATGGGTCCAAGTCTTCAACAAGATCAGTCATTTATATTTTCTGGTTAAGATATAAATAGTAATACTTTTCCAAGAGTAAATACAGGCCAACATTATTCTGAAGGACAATAAATGTGTTCAGAATGTACCAGAATCTAGACTTGGAACAGCTTCTCACAACAGCCAATGCTTTCAGATCTCGGGTACTGAGTATAATTATATACCTTCTTTTGATATGCCAAATGAGGCAATAAATCCCATAAGAAGGTTGTATGAGGTGTTTGTGATGGTGACGAATGGGAATGTTATCTAGAAATACTGAGTTGGCATTTTATGAGGCTCCTTCTGCAATCAGGTCAAGGTTAGCTCATTCAAAAACAATGACGAGAATTGAAAAGATAGCCACCAAGTGTATGCCAAGAGTAACGCCAGGCCTAAGACTACAGCTAAGAACAGAATGGATAAGAGCCTCTACTTACAATTGCTTTCTCAAGTGCAATCTGTTCAGCCCTCTTGGAGGCTTCCTGAATGGACTCACAGACAGGATAGGAACTGTTCCACTCCCCATCAATGCATTGTAGCTTCTGTGTGCCCACCAAGTGGTACCTGGAGATGTCAGAACAACACTCAGCCAAAAGGAAACATCTTAGAAGATGAGCAACAGAGACTGGTTTTGTGTAGATGCATTTCAGTGTTTCTACTATGATCAAGTCCACTTTCCTGGCCCTGAGCCTTGGTAGATGCTTAAACTATCTCATTCTAACACAACTGCTATGAAGTAAAGCAGCTCTCTTGAAATGGTGGGCAGACCTGAGGGATGAGTCAACCCAGAATAACAGAGAGGAAAGTGAGAACTTCAGAGTCAGTGGTTTCTTATAGATGGGGGGGGACAGGTGAGGGGAGAAATGTTTGATCAATCATAACCTAAAAGGCATCTGTATTCAGCCCTAAATGCAGGTGCAGGCGAATGAGCTAAATGACAACAGTGGTGTGTGATCAGAAAACAAAAGCTGACTTAAAACTGTGGGTGGGACCTAAGGGCTGATGAAGTTACAAGACCCAGATTAAGGCAAGAGAAAGAAAGGGCAGGAAACCCATCAAGAAGGGAGACTAGGCCATCTGAAGCAGGGTTAGGCTTTGTTATAATGCTTTAAGGGTCTAAATGCTAAATCATTACATTTCTGATTTTCTTGTTTCCTTAAGGTTTCTGCTCTTGGAGTCTGTGAAAAATACTGCACTATCTGTATCTGAGGCAGTTAGAGCAATCTCGTCATTGCAGATGCTCTTCGGATTGTAGGCATACCTGTTGATGTGAGATGGGGTTCCTAGCCATTTTTTTTCCTTTAAATACAGGGAAACAGAGAAGGAAGGTAAAGCCTGGCAGACAAGCAGACCATATCCATAAGGAAGATCGTCACCACAGTGTTGAATGTTAGATTCCAATTTCCCTCTGTTCTCTCTGCATACAGATGCTACTCTGCTTATAAGCATGGTGTAGATCCTTGTTTTCTGGGCTGGTGCTTCCCAGGATTTCTTGACAATTAAAGATGTCCGAACTCTTCCCATATTTTTCTTTAGTCTCTTGAAATAGTTCTCACTCCGAATGCCTCTGAGACTTTTCCCATGAGAGTTTTCATAAAATTGGCCTTGTCAGAAGAATTCCAAGAGGGAACAGTGAGCAAAATCTGGATGTGGGCATGGGTTCTGCCAAGAAAATCCTAGGCTGGCCTAAGCCACATAAGTGATTTGATGTGTCCCATTGTGTCACTTGTGGGAAGCACCAAGTAAGGACATGAATACCTCAGAAGTACAAGAAAGACTGCCAGCCAAGTTGAAGACAAGAAACAAATCAGTCGTGTGTGGGAAAGCAAAAGAAACCCTGAATGGCCACTAATGCCAAGGTGTGGCAACCATGCTGCCTCAAAGAAGCCATCAACAAGGAAATAGCATGGGTTCATGAGTGGAAAGATCATGGGAAGAACTAAAGTTAGATGCCAGAGTGGCACAGGTCAACAGTATAGATACATCAGCAAAGAAACTTGAAGTAGCAGAAGAACGTTCACAAGTATGGTTCTGCAGCAGACTACTAAGACACAGAAGACCTAATGTGGAGATCCTCTGACTGCCCCCGACTCAATCTGCCTGCCCCAGGCTGCCTGCACCCCCCTAAGACACCTCTCCACTCCTCTACAGTTAGTGGAATTGAGAGTCAAGTTCAAGCAAAAAACAGTGTGTGTGCCACCTACTGAGACTGTGGGATGTGAAAGGCAGGTGGCAGTCTCCTCTCAGTCCTGCAGCAGCAATAACAGTTAGTCACCACAGGTAATTGTGGAGCTACTGGCAGCATGTTCAACTACTGTCATCAGACATACTTGGTCCAAATCTAAAGACATCGCATGGCAAGGGAAATGCAAACATCTATGGAGGAACTGCAGCCATATTTGAGGGGACTTGGTATAAAACATGTGATGTGTTCTCTGGTGTTTATAATGACTTGTACAGTAGAGATGAGAGATGCCATCTTACACTGGGCACCTCCAGTCAGGTATGAGCTCTGATATCCATATGGTTGCTGTGCTGTGTCAATAGTAGCCAAAGGAGCTCAAACGGTGACAGACAATGGAGGCAAAGGTGAAATACAGGGGTGTGCTGTACTCAGAATAATGCAAAAGTGTGAATGAGTAAAAGGCCACTCAGTGACAGAGAATGTCGCAGGATGTCTCCCAAATGCAAGAACTCCTAATTAAACTCAGTGGATGTCCCCCAGCACAGCACAGAACTGTGAGGAAAGTTCCTGGAAAGAAGGGATTTGGTGGCAGTGGGAGAGAAATGAGTGAGAGGAGGTAGGGAGGGGGCGTGACAATGACCAAATATATGAGTTACATGTATGAAATTATCAGGCAATAATGCATTTTTAAAAAACAGACAAGCATCCAGATTTGGACAATAAAACTTTGGAAATCACTCCCTTACAAAAAGATTCCAACTCTTGGTCCTGAAAAGACAGTGTGTACCTTTAGAACTCTAGAACATGCACCCATGTGTGTGTGTGGGGGGGGATAAAAGGAAAACTCTGGGCCCATCATCCAGTTGGAAATGCCATGAGAGACGAGGCTCCCCCTGAGCCAAATAGTCTAGTGAGCCTCTGGTTCTGGAGAAAACAATGAATAGAGACTTGTTCTTTGGGTCCACATCCCTAAAACTGACTCCTCATATAGAGTTAGCTACAAACTGGTCCCCTCTAGCACAGAAAGAGTCACTATGTAGACAGCTCCCAGTGCCAGACATATACATATCTCGAAACCCAGGTAAGTTTAAGAAACATTTAACAGGAACTGGGAGTTGCAGTGAACAAACAGTCCCAGTACTCACTTGGAGACTGGAGCTCATGTCTACAAAGACATATGCCATAAACCCTGAATACATTGTAAGAATAGACAAGTTATGGGGCAAGTGCTTCCAAAGTACTATGGGAAAAGCACATGGCAAGCAAACATGTCACGACCATAAAGCCAATCTCAAGAAATCAACCACTGACACTATTGGCTCCAAGGCCATACACCAGTACTTTCTAAAGGTCTAGGGGAGCACCCAACAATCCATGAACTGGGAAAGGTAAACATCCCTAAGCTTCAATGTAGCCCCTTTAATTTGTTGCCATGCCTGATTCAAAACCCCAATGGGACATAGCCTAAGACAGCTGGTCCCTGAGAATATTAAATAAGGTGCACTTGGCCACATTTAACAATGCTCTACTGTTTAAGCCATGGAAACATGACTGATCCATCACCGTTGTGTTCTATGTACTGGGTTTGTCCAATGATTTCTTCAGCTCTGATATGGTAATTAAAAGGCAAGAAAAGGAAAGTGAACTTTCCCCATGTTTCTACAGGGCTATTTACACAGGTTCACAATATGCCATGGGAAAACAATATCTGACCTAGCAGAGTGGACCAAACCAGCAACTGTCCAAATATTGCATTACACTGAGGAGACATTAATCCAAACAAGGTCCAAGGACCTGGATTATTTATGAAATATTTTAGAGTTATCTGTTACAATAAAATAAAAGTATTGCTACAGATGTAACAAGCAAGGCACAGGGTTTCTTCTTCCTCTACATGGTTGAGCAAATGCAGAAATTTGTAGAGCTACTTAGCTACTATAGAGCTGTCATCTCATATCTGGCCCCTCCCACCTAAGGCCACTCTACAATTCAAATTGAAAGCAAGAAGTATGGAGCAGTACAGAAGCTCATTCCACGGCATTTAGGGAAGCAAGTGTAGGGTATGCTGATAGTTCACACAGAGTAAGATGCTAACCATGCATGCATCTGTTGGAAAAGCAATGGTATACTACTTATGAAGTCTTAATACACAAAGCCCATTGGCCTAGAAGCTGTTGTCAAGATACTGATTACTTACCCACAGGAGGCTAGATACATTAGTGACAGACACATCCACTATGCATCGACTTCACACTTCCTGTCCTGACAGTAGTGGACTCTGAACCATCAGAAACCATAAACCCAAATCAACCCTTCTTTCTACACATTGCCTAGGCTGTGGTGCTTTGTCATAGCAATAAACAAGTAACTGCCCCAACTACAAAGCTACAAAGGGCACTCTATACTTACCTGTCTTCACAGTAATAGGTAACAACAGATCCTGAAGTGAAAGATTCTCCTTCAAAATAGCCATGAGTAGGAATCCCAGGAGGTTCACAGACTCCTAAGGAGAAAACGCCCTGGAGTGAGATTTGTAGGAGCTGGGTACAATTAACAGAACTGTATTTCCAATGCTGTGTGTATTCTACAGTCTGTCATCTTCACACTGGTCAAGTGAGACCCAGGAGCGTGTTCTCCATTCATTCCTGTCTCATGAAAATTATCACTGTCCATGGAAAAGACTTTCCCCAGCTCCTTCCCTGAGTTACAAGGAACCGGAAATCCTTTTTCCAGGAAAGGAACTACAAAAGTACTAGTGTAAAAGAAAGCAAGCTGAGGCTGAAGGTGTGGCTCAGCTGGTAGAGTGCCTGCCCAGCATGCAGGAAGCCCTGGGTTCAATCAGCAGCATCAGACAGCAGGAATGGTGGCACATCAAGAACCCCAGCGCTCCTGAAATAGAGGCAGGAGGATCACAAGTTGGGAGAGAGGATGGAAGGGAAGAGGAAGAAAGGAAAGAGAAAAATTTGGGTCATAGGAGAAGAAGTAAGTCACAAGGCAGGAGGTGAAGGTTTTATTCACTAATATAGCTCCAAAAAGCAATTTTATCCCAGAGCAACAATACTAATCAGTACTTACTACTTCGGCATATGGGAAAGGAAGGTGTCCAGGTATGGTCCTCTAGGCACTGGCTCCAACTGCTTCCCTTAAGGATGTAACCATCATCACATGCAAACACGATTTTGTCATTTGCATTCACCGGCCCAGAATAACTGGTCTTGCCATTTTCCAGTACAGGCTCAGGACAGTGGCCCACTAAAGAGAACAGTCAGTGCTCTAAGAGATAAAAGTCACACTTTTCAAGCTTTAGAAAGATAATAGTAACTCAAAACTTAATGTTGTATATGTATCTAAAAGGATAAGTATACATCATCAAACTATACCAATGCAGGATGAGAAAACACCAAGGTACCATAATTTTGGACAAAAAAGAAGTAGGTCTGTTGTGTGGGAATTTTCTCCAAAGCTCCTTAAGACCTATGGCCTTTGAAAGAAGGCTCATTAAGACTCTGGAAGTTCTAAAGAAAAAAGACTCAGGAAGAAAGCAGCTAAGAATCCTCAGGAACTTCCTAAACCTGTCCAGATTCACAAGATTCTTCCCTCCCTAAGGTAACAGAAGCAATAAGGACTGCTGAGAATTGCAGCTGAGTGGCCTGCAAGAGATTTTTCAACCTGTTTAGCTTGTCTGTAAGTTGTATAGAGAGAAGCAGGTTCCCAGCTTTTGGGAGCCCTCATAAATGCTGGGGTGGGCATTGGTAATGTCTTGAAGTCATTTCTGTTCCTGTAATCCCTCACCCAGACACTGGAAATAACCCCCATAAACTCTGATTCACCAAACTGGACTTTGGTAGTGTCCTTAGGTTGGGTCTGTCTTTAGTTCCTTATCTGGGACGGGCAAACATTTTTCATGTCTCCCCAGGAATGATGTCACATAACATGGTTACACACAAGGATGATGTCACTGGCAACTGTATTGCATATAATGAAGTAAGTACATAACTAGTTATTGCCAGTGACATGTTCATTATACTACCATGTTGACAGTGTTCAAATGTCTTAATCCTATGTTTCAAGCAAGTCTTACCTTTATCTTTCATCTAGCCAAATATGTACTTACTCATTTCTTACTCTCTTTTTTTTTTTCTTATATACTTTCTTTCTTGTTGGTCCATGGAGAGGGATGTAAATTTTGTTCATATGAAAAAAACTTTAAAATGTTATGTGTAGATAAAATTAACATCTTATTAGAAAATAGTAATAGCAAAAGTGATCTGAAAGAATTATGCTCTGTCATTATAAAAGATAATCCAATGAGTTTTGTCACTTGAATCTGACTCATCAGATAAGTAAATTGAGAATATAGTTTTCTCTTAGTTTAAAAGTAACATGATGGGCAAGCATGGGTGATGTGCCTGAAATCCCACAACTGGCAGGGGGTGTAAATTTCTGGTCACTAGGGGTTACATATCAAATTCTAGACCTTCAAGGATCTGGGCTGCTGTAGTCTCAGAAGCACCCTGGAGAAACCGAGACTAGCTTCTTAGAAATTGATACTTATTATTTATTTATGTACTTATTTATTTTTAAAATTTTAACATGGCCTACAGGAAGCAAAATATAATAGAATATAGGAGATAACAGCATGGATAGAAAAACCAAACTCACGGTGGCACTCAGGGAGGGGGCCATCCCATTCCTCCGAGGAATTGAGGACCAAAGAAGGATTTCCTACCAGGTGGAAGCCTTTGATACAAAGGTAAATCCCCAGAGTCTGGCCTTCTACTTCCTTTACAATAAATACACTATTGTCCACTGGAGGAAGTTCTGAGAGGCTATCTGCTGGAAGGAAAAAAGAGAAGGGAATCATTTGACATACTGCTGGCTGCAAGGACACCCCACTGGGTTCCTCCTCCCTCCAAGTCTTTGCTGGACTAATCCTCACACCATGTTCTCCCTCTTCCTTTGTATATGTATCTCCATCCCTCACTCTCCAAGAATTTCTGAACTTATGGTTCCAAACAGATCATAGACATTGTAGTCAA
The DNA here is from genome assembly GCA_004025045.1 of Sigmodon hispidus. Taxonomy (NCBI): domain Eukaryota; kingdom Metazoa; phylum Chordata; class Mammalia; order Rodentia; family Cricetidae; genus Sigmodon; species Sigmodon hispidus. Next base: position 42,968 of record PVIH01007625.1, on the reverse strand, counting down.
ATTCAGCCATAAGTCATCCATTCCTGAACAAGCAATTCCTTCCCAAGTATCAGTCCTAGAATTTATAATAGTTGACATCTCAGGATTTTGAAATTGCCACTTTTGGGGATCCCAGAATAAAAAGGACCAGTCAGCCATGACCAGCCATCTAAGGGAGTAAGATCACCACTAATATAGACTAGGTCCTCTAAAGAATACTTAACTAACAATTTCAATAAATATTTTAAATGTAAATTTCATTAAAATTCTACACTAAATGCCTCCTACACCACAAATTGGCATTAAATATCTTGTAAGGAAATCGCACTTACCATCTAAGACAGAAATCAGTCCCATCAGACAGCATACAACCCAGCAACGCATTTGGTGAGCAGTTACTTGACCCTGGGTGAAATTAAACTCCGATTTCAATCAAAAGCATACTTCTTACCACTCAAGATCAGAACAGCTTCCTTCTAGAGAAGGAGGTCTATTTTCCTTCTGGAACAAATGCAAAAAAGAGGAGTCTTTCCTGTAACAGGGAAGAACAGCAGACAGAAGGAGGAGCCAGTGCCTTTGCAAGCAGAAAAGATGATTGAAAGAGCTGCTGGATTTAAAATTTTAAGAAAGGTCCCAGTTTCTAGAAATGCAAACCAGCTGAGCTGTCACTTTGAACTACAGGTTTCTCTTTTCCCAACAGGCCTGGGCCAAATGGTCTTGTCATGACCTTGACTTTTGTCAATATTTGCCAGTATTGCCAGTTCACTGCCTACAGCTCTCCCCATGTTTGGGGACTGAAAATGGGGTGCTGATCAATGAAGATCAAACTGAGTGTCACCTCCTCCCCACTTTTCTAAATTCTCTTCTGCACCAGGCAGGTAACATGAGCTGTGAGTGAGTACACACAAGGAGGCAGAGCTGAGTTTATCCGACACACTTCAGCACAGCCACAGTGGAAAAGACACTTGAAAGGCAAAATCTAGCTAGAGATAACTGCAGGGACTGCTTTTACCAGGTGGTAGGAGTGTCTACATGGGCAGCCAGCCATTGTTTCAACGTTACAGTGTTCTGGAAGAAGTGAAGTATTGTTAGAATCAGTGATAGTCTTCAGCCTTGAAGCAAAAAGAGCTCGCAGAACCACCTGTCCTGAGCTGGCATCCACACTTTATAGCTAGAGCTCATTATGAGTAACTGTGATGGCTAGCAGTCTTCCTTGGAGGTGGTAGCAGCCTTGCTCTGAGCCAAGCCTCCTCTGAGCCAAAGTAGTCTTGTGTTGAATGCCTGAGTATATTCATCCACACCAGATCAGTTTCCACAGATTAGCTACCTCAGGCCTGTGCTCAGCACTGAAGACTGGAAGTTCAAGTTCAAGTACTGGGAAACTAAGAATTTCTTTTTGGGTTCTTTTATCTAATTGATAAAAGAATTTTAAAACAGAAGAAAACTTGCAAACAATTTTATTAGCGTTTGAAGAAAAAGACAATAGAGCAGGCAAGCCCGCAGTCTGTGGTGGCTGCCATGAAGAGGCAGGTGGTCAAGTAGAAGAAAGCCATGTAGCATGCAATGGAGGCTGGCAAGCAGCTGCATGGGAACTGAGGGTGGGGTACCTCAGAGAAAGACCAGGAAATCCCGGAGGGCCTGGAAAAGTATGCTTCTACTTTGGGCTGGTCGGGAAGGAGGAAGGGAAAGGTGGACATTTCTGAAAGCAGAGGGCCTGTGCAGTGTTGTTTGAAGGAAGCACTGTGTAAGGTGGGGCTTCTAGAAGGACAGTACCTCATTATCAGTCTTCAAGCTACCTCTTCCTGGATGATGCCTGATTTAATTAATTATTCTTCCCTCTCCTTAACATGACTTCAAGCAAATCAGATTTCAGGAGCTGGGGTGGGCTCCTGGCCAGGTGATTGACAGGTCCAGCCAGTTAGCTCTTAAAAGAAGATGGTAGTATATATTGTTTTGGGAGGCTTAGAATGTCAGCTCTCCACCAAGGGACAGAGAGGTAAAACTTAGACCCTGTTCTTTTGATCAGGAAGAAGGAAGCAGCTTTACCTTAATAGACCCCAACAATGATTTCCCCTTTTTATATAGTAATTTAAATCCTATGGTGTTTGCCTTTCTGTTGTGAAGGACGAGAGATGGGCTCAAAAGTCAACTGAGAGGGCAGGGCCCATCTTCAAAGGCCTCCAAGGCTATTACTACTACCCCCAACTTAAGGAGGTAGATTTAACCTGCTTTCCTGTGGCTTCCCAGAACTGGACTGAGTCATTACCTGGCAACCAACAGGCAGTCATTAAATATTTGTAAATCAATGAATAAATGTCTAAACTGGTTATAATGGCTGACAATGGTTATAATTGTTACATGGCTGTAACAATCCTACTGACTGAGATGCTAGCAAAGCTTTACAGTAACTTTTAAGATGCTACAATAGTTGGAAACATAGATACCATTTTATAACTTCAAAATAATTTCTTTAAAAAACTTTCAAGTACATTTTAGAAAATACTAATACTATGTGCATCTGTAATGTACCTCATGATGTCTTTTGTATGTGCATTAAAAATTTCACTGCACCTTTTAATTAAAAATAATTTTATTACAAAAGCAGTTTATGTCACTCAGATATTTCAGCATGGTTCTACTATCCAAGAGAGAACTTTTCTCCAAAGAAATACATTTCTTGGTTTATAATAAAATCGATGAAAAAAATTAAAAAATGCACTGTCATAACATAGTTATTCTTTTACACACAGAGATATTTATGCTCTACAAATTTAACTTAAGGTAATACTACGGACATTAGGCTTATGAGTCAAGCCACCTAAAAAGCTAGCAGAACACAGAACATACATGACATTCCGATTAAATACATGCAAAATCCTCAGACACAATAAATAGCATCATAAAAATATCATCTGATCATCAGAAAGGAGTGTACTTCAATGCAGAAAGCAGCCTGTATCACAAGAACAAAATCCTTGTAGTACAACATGCTGCAAGCATCCAAGGGAATATTGCCTACACTAAAGCAGAGCAAGGAGACTCCTCCAGGTGATGCATATAAAGTAAGCTGCACAATGAACTGCCCGCAGTTCACCACATCCTACTAAGGTAACCATCTCCAGTATTGTCTACAATATAAAAGAACCATGTAGAAAAAGCTGCATTTCATGACTTTTCTTGCTACTGTTTTCTGCCCAACAAATGAGCATTTCAAGTGAAAAGGAAACAAACATACAATGGAAAAAAAAACCCACTAGATTCTACTTGTCAAGTACAACACAGTTGGTGGCTTCTGCATTCTTCTTCAGGAATAACACAAGTGCATTTGTAGTGATGGTGCATACACATCTGACACTCAGTGATCTAGAAGCAGCAATCTGATTTATCTGGAAGGGCCATCACTGACACAGAGGCCATGTTGCATCTTCAAGTGTCACGGGAGTCCAGTTGATCACAGTAGTGACAGCTAGAACAGAGGCGCCCATCGCAGGACCACTGTTCTTGCAGTCACAGCCACAGCTGTCCCAGAGAACACATCAACAAGACAGATGCAAGGGCCATGTCTGCCTCTGCCTATTTTGAAATTTAAAAATTCCCCAGTGTAATTTATTAGCAAGCCATTTTTATTTCCTGGTAGAATGGACATGGTCCCACCTAGCCTTCATTCCCAACCCCTCAGGAGGCACTGAGTCAGTTCTCTCTGATTGTATGAGGCACAAGCCTCAGAGAGAATACAGTAGCTACAAGAGAATGTAAAGGCTGGTTCCCTTTGGGGAAGTCTGATAGCCAGACCCTGCACCAAAGAGTATTGAACAAGAAATACTTTTCTAAATCAAAAGGGAGCCATGGATACCATTCTTCAGTCACCAGAGGAGAGGCACTTGAGAGCTGAGTTCCTAATGCCCACCATGTACCTGGTGATGTGTCTCATTTCCCACATTGCAAGAGGGAACGGCTAGCAGTCTCATATTGCACTTCAGCCCACTCACCTCCAACAGATGCCACAAGCAGCTCTCACTGACCTTCCTAAAGTCCATCCTTACCTAGAAATCAATTCTAAAGCAGTACATTCGCATGTTAGGCAAATCTCCAGCTAAGGATGCAGGCAGTCATAGGTAGAATATTGAATGCCTAAGCGAAATGACATTTGCAAACTTGGGTCAAAAGAGATAAGAACTAACTCGTTCAGGCTGCTAAAGATTTTTGAGGCACAGTGTAGTAATAATCTTGGTAGGCATGAGGGGAAGAAACGCAGTCAAGGTATTCCAGGCCTCATTTTTGGTAGCCCCAAATGAGAAGCTCCCACTTAGTTTCCTGTTCTAGCCTCAGTGGTGCTTTTTAGTAGATTCAGTTCCTTGGAGAGGTCTGGCCTCAGCCTCACACCATCAGGAGAGCAATGTGAGGGATGCCATTGAGGGGCGTCTATGCTCAGCCAGCACATTTTCCACTTCCTAGGAGTCAGAAAGAGAAGCAAAGCCATTATACCACAGCCAAACGATAAAGAAAAGAGAAAAGAATCCATTCCCAACCCTGCCACTGATTGTTACCTCATCCCTAGTTCCCAAAGCACGTGTGGACACATTGGTGGGCCTGCACACACCTTGACCCTGGGGACTCAGGTAAACTTTAATGGCCTAGCCATTTAATGGCTTCTTTCCCAGAGAAGCTGACCTTATGACAATAATAGGGCATGTGTCTGTTTCTGAACAGACTGTAAGTTACACAAATAAGATAGAAAGCAGAAGTGCATTAGATCTCTGTGGTAATTCAAGCTGCATTAGCCAAGATACCACACAAACACACACACACACACATACACACACACACACACACACACACACACACACACACACATATATACACACACACAGAGTAGCAATGAAGTCACAGGCTATTATTATATGGCTTCTGAAGAGGGTCCCAACTGTTATGGTTACTCCAGTCCACCCTGAAATCAGCAGCCAGAGTAGATCAACTTCCATGAACTTGCATTTTATGTTTACCTTGCAAGAATTCTTTCCCTTAGAAAGCTTGTTTCTAAAGTATTAAATGTAACTATGAATCCAATCACCTAGTGAGTGTTCAAATCCTGGTTTAGTAAGTTTGGAATGAAGCCTCAGATTCTGAAATACTAATGAGCTCTGGGTCCTTAGTGCAATGTGGAATAAGGCAAGAGAACAGTAGATACTCATTGGTATCTTCTGCTCCAGGAGAAGTCAACTACCATCTCATACTATTGCCTGAAGTCTGCTTGGAAACATGCAATTTTTGAAACAGCTTGGCAAATTCTTAAAGACCTCTCAAATTTTTCTTTACAATCAGTAACAAAAGTTCCCTGTAGTCTATTACAATTCTTCATTCTTACACAGGTACCGGAAGGTACAAGTGACTGACAGCTGAAGTCGATGCACTGCCAGTAAGTGTCCTTCCCACCTTCCCCCAGAAGGTGGCGGAAGAGAACCATGCCATGACCCTGGACTCCGGGCACTCCGAGAGCTCCCAATTGTTTGCTAAGTCTCAGCTTGGCCAGTATGAGGCAGTTTTAGAAGACAGTAGATGGGAAGGACAACTCAAAATACAACCCAAATAATAACAACAGCAGTAATAATAATACCAGAAGCCTTCTGATAAGGTCAAGTTACTCAACAACTTTATTAACCCATTCTATACAGGTATGCACATAAAACATATTTCCAATACAATTATATACACTTTAAATGGACCCAAAGCAATATTTTATTATCGTATCACAAAAATAAATCAGAATGCTACTAAGGGTTGACATCCCCACTTTCCGCAGGGCTTTGATAAGAAATCTGCAGTAAAATTCTGCTATGGGGCTTCCAAAGTTCAGCCCATTTCAATCCAAACCAGTAGTACCAAGCCCCTCTATGTCACACGCCCAATTTGTGAGAGGCCCTTTGCTTTTTACCAAAGGAAAACCACCACATCTCAGTAAGTTGACCTTGTTGCCTCAACAACAACAAAAAACACAGTTCAGAATTTTCTTTAAAAAGTGAGTCACATGAATATTAGTCACACACCCAGTGAAAGGCTTACAAGAATAAATACTCTGAGACACTCTTGAGATCAGTTTTTGGATGCACATTTCCCTTTGTATAAGATTAAGGCCAAACACACAGCAGACTAAAGACAGCAGCACTCTCAGTGACTACAGTCTATGACAGGGTAGTCTGAGGATACTTTAGGTTCAGCAATGGATGGTAAAGGGGAAGTCTTTTCCTGAAGCACGAGACTGAATGGAATACCTTCAAGTAAAGTCAAACTTTACTGTTACTGTGACTTCCATAAGTCACAACTCTTACAGCATTACCTTAGTAGGACCACAAAATGCCATAGAAGTAATCTACAATATCATCTTTTGAAAAATAATAAGTTGACCACTATAACACAATAATTATCTATAAAAAATCAAAGTATACAGATTCATATGGATTCATACAAATCATATGGAGTTTGCTCCATAAAGCAAACATGTAAAGCATTCAGTTTCTTTCTTGAAGGACACGTATAATAGACAAGGGATTACAGACTGTAAATAGACTACAATCAAGACAATGGGACATGAGAGACAGTTGGCAAACAGATCTGTCTTCTGAACACAACAAAACCAAATTCTCAGCTACCTCTAGAGATCCTGCTACCTAGCTCAGCTGCTACTGCTACATAGTTCTAAAATTAAAAATGTTTTAAAACACAAACAAGTCAAAATGGATACAAGGAAAACTGGGTAAGTTACTAAACCATCACCAATACACCATTCTCCTGAGACCAGCAAGGGCAGGAATGTGCATGAATCCCATCACTCAGAGCTGCCTCAGTTACCTAGCATACTTCCTCTATTCCCTGGCCAGTCCACACACTACAGAGCCTCTCTGGAACTCAGATCACACCTGTCCAGAAAAATCATCAGGCAGCCATATTCCCTAACAATTACACTTTTCTCAACAGAGGGGCCAGGAGATCAACTGTGGATTTCAAAGAGGATTACTCAGATGCTTGCCTGAAACACTAAACCATTTGTTCTAGGGACAGAAACATGTTACATCCTAACTCTGATTTCTTAGAAACCAGAAAGAGCAGCAAGGACATAGCATGATGCATGTCTAAAAACAATGAACTGATCCTCTACCAAGAGATAAGGCCCCACACCAATGATTAGTAAGTACTTAATTCTAGTTTGAAAACAAGATAGAACCATAGCAGTTCCCTCAATTTCCCTTAGATTCCTCTCTCAAACCCATTTCCTAACTTTCTTATTAAATGTTCTTTTTATTTTCCCCCAGTACTGGGGATTGAACCCAGGGCCTCCTATATGCTAGACAAGTACTCTACCACTGGGCTACATCTCAGCACCATTCCCACCAGTCTTCAGGGTTTCATCTCCCATCTAGCACTGTTTAAAAATAAATAAATATAGAATATTACTTTCTCTTCCACTTTACACAGGTAGATTCAAGCCTTCACCTATTCCCATCACAGCAAAGCTGAAAGCCTCAATATAAGCCAACAGGGTAATCTCCTAGCCCTGAGCAGCAAGGGGGAAGAGGAAAAGATGAGAAATGGAACTTCCCTAAACTCTGGAAAAAGAGCACTTCCCACCGTTTTCCTGCTTCTGCTCAGCATTTCTGAAGGATCTTGCTCTGAGAGGTAAGGGATGTTAAAACCCCAGCTGCTTTTCAGCTCCAGAGATAACAAGATACCCCAGCCCTTCTTAGACATGAAGCAAACTAACACAGGAGAACTGGAAGGAGGAGGAGCAGACTGAGAGTCAGAATAACTATTGTGTGTTCCGCCCTGAAGATGGTATTGACCCCAGGCTAGCTCAGTTCCAGGTGGGCAGCAAGGTCTCCTCCTGCAACCTGATGCTTAGTGTTCTTCTCTTCCCACTCAGTAGCTCTGAATTGTTTTCACCTGGCAGCAAAAGGAAGGACTGAATGCCAGTTTAGACCAAGGCTGCTAATAACTCAACAGTGGACAATGGAACCATGGAAAAGTGCCAGACATACTGCCTAGACCAATCTCATCTTCAGCTGTGGGAGAGGACATCCCAAACCTCTGGGTCTCACAGCTGTAGAACAAGAGAACAGTCAGGAGACAGGCTATCTGTCCTCTACTCCAATGTCAGCTCTTGCAGCCTGTTTGATTCTTTTGCACGTGTCCATTTATCAATGCTATCTCCTGTCTTTTTAGATCTTTTTGTATTTCACATATGAAGACTGTATTCTGGCCCTTCTACTCCCTGTCCAAGTCCCCCAAAACTTCCCCTACTCTCTTCCAAGTTCATAAGCTCTTCTTTTAGCTATTGTTGCATTCATATATGTATGTATGCATGTGCATGAATAAAAAAACCTACCCTAGGTGAAGACCCACAGGCAATCAGGGGTGGCTGAGAGAGGGAGACTAGGTCTTCTCTGGGAACAAACTCCCACCCTCCCGTAGGTTATCCAAGCCCAGGTCAGCCCTAAACAAATAAGCTTGCTGGTCTCTTAAGGGTTGAGTTGTTGTTGTTTTGTTTGTAATCTCTAGATCAAGGAAAATGAAACTGTTGTTTTATCCTTTTGCATGCGCTTTCCTCACCAAGGCCAGTGCCCACTAACAAAGGTCAAGACAGGACAATGAACACTGCCCAACAGGAAATCCCAGTTTCTTTGTCTTGAATGAGTTTCAAGAATCTAGGCAGCCTCTGACACTGACTGAAGTATTCTATGTAAGATGGAAGGGTAAAGGACTCAAGGCCAGAAGTCAGCAGCCGATGATGATGACTCCATCAGCCCGAGGGCTCTATCTCCATGTATCTTCACTTTGCGTAAATTCTCAGTGTGGCTCCAAAGGTATGAGTTTAAGTCAGTCATGTGTTGCACATCCCCGTGCTAATGCCAAGATAAAAGATGGGACTACAACCTATCATGCCTTTCTAACAAAGCAGTCTTCCTTTGAGGAGGTAACTCATTCAAAACTGTGCTGTGCCCCTGCATCAGAACCAAAAATTCAGAATTTCCAGTCTGATACATACTGTGTCTAAGATACCAATATCCTGGCATTTTCTATCCAGCTTCATAAAGTGTGATTTTAAAAAACATTTAGTTTTACTTCATGCATATTTGTGTCCATGTATACATGCGCTACACAGATGAAAGTACCTGGGCAGCTCAGGAGAGCACCAAATCCCAAAAGCTGGAGTTAGAGGCTGCTGTAAGCCACTCATCATAAATGCCAGGGACTAGGCTCTGCACCTCTCAAAGATCAGCAGCATGTGCTCTTAACAGCTGGGACATCTCTCCAGCTCTGCAAGTGACCTTCTCAATCCTGAACTGACTCTTAGTGGACTGACCACCAAGAAAGTAATTTAAACACCCATATGTCTAGGCTCCACTCTCAGAGATTTTGAAGCAGCACCCAGCCTGACTCTAGGGAACAGAGGTATGTGTACTTTTCAAAAATTCTACAGCACAGTTTAAGGACTATTTCCTTGGGGACAGGCTAAGAGTCATGCAAAGAGCTTCCTACCACAAAACAAAGTCTCATAGAAAACTGCTAACTTTCTCTCACCAGTTACCCCGTATGATGAACTGAGAGGTTAGGGAGTACCCTGTCTCTTCTAAAAGATCTCATGAGACCTTTATATCTGCCCCTTAGAAAGGTACACAAGTGGACCGGTACTGAGCTCAGTAGACTGGTACTGGGCCAATGCAGAGAGAACCCACTTTAAGCAAACAATAGATACATATAAACTTCTATAGGCCAAACCTCAGGAGACTCCTTGGAATACTAAGATGGTTTCTCAATATAAACAAAATGCCCCAAATAAGAGAGGTTAAATTCATTATCAAAATGTTTTTCATGTAAAAACTTGGCTTGACAAAATTATTCTAAAAAGCATTGGTAGATGATGAGCAGCTTGCTTGATCTTACTGAACAGTCTGTCTTTTGTCTGGAGAAATCCAGAGCTCAATAGGAGACCGGGTGCTTTTAAACAGTCCCAAAGGTCCTGGGCTGCAGGAAAGCTACTGGAATGGCAGAGAAACTGAGAGCCCAGGATAAAATGTCTGAACTATGCATGTGTAAGAACCAGACTTCACCCCACGCCCAGTCCCACTCCAAGGCCAAAAGAGGAGGTTGGCTCCAGTTAGTAACTCAAACTAAAACATGTTCACAGCCTTAGAGCCAGCTCCTCCGGGCAGCAAAAATGTAGCACTGTTTCTCAGGAAAAGAGGCAAGAGCTCTCACCCTATGTCCACTTGCAAACTCCAGGGCTCTCTGTGGATGTTCTGTAGCCTGGGCTGACCCTTGCAGGACCTGGCTGGAGAGGAAGGGAGAAGGGAAGGCAAAAGACTCTCCCAGTGCAGATCCAGACCCACTTGAGGACAGAACTAATGGGGCCAAGACTCCTATCAACCATCTCTTACTTTAAGACACCACAACACCATGCATCACAGCACACAACCCAAAGAGAAGCTAGAAGACATGGACGTTAAGGAAGGAGTGTAAGGACAGATTAAAAGGGCACAGGTGAAGGACAAATGGGTTTTTGCTTCTCCCTCTATTCAGTATTCCCTCCCAACCGACTGTCCACCCCCACCCCCACACACACTTTACAGAGACATTGGTGGGTCACACATGAGGAACCAGAAGAACCAAGCCCATGACTTGTGCTTGGCTCCTCTTCCTGCAGACCATCTCATCTGGGAACCTGTCCTAAAAAAACCCAACTTGCCATCTTGCCCTGGCGGAGTGTTTACACTAGACAACTGTTAAGGCTGCTCTGTACACGCATGAGCTCATATTCCATGTTCAGATTAATGTTGGGACAGGAGAGGGTAAAGTTAAATGACTTCTTGGTTGATTAGTGGCAAGGGCAAGAGGCCAAAGCTGGAGGGAAACACACAGTTACACCACCGGAATGCTGACTTGGGTCTTCGGCTGGTCCGCCCCTTCTTGCATGTCCAGGGCACGGAGAGGGCTGAGGGGCTTGAGGGGCCGGCTCCCAACACTGTAATTTCTTGGACGCCTTATTGTGTTCGAACTGGACAGAGGCGTAAAGCTGTTCCTTCTCATCCTTACAGGGGTTTGGTTCTTGGGGAAGTTGTGCTGATTGGAAATGGAGGGACACCACATACATGAAAGCCATACCCATAGAGGTCAAACAATGCTCCTGAGCATACATGCTCTTCCTTCTGCTTCTCTACGCACAGGACCAAGAAGAACATAGCCTGGGCCTACAGATAGCCCCAGAAGAATAAAAGGATCATCGCAGGGGAAGACCCCAGGGCACCACAGTAAAGGGCAATAAGGGAGCCAACAAAGGCATCTGCTTAGGACCACACAGGTTGCCTAATGCAGACCACGGAGCTGACCTGCATCTCTAGACTGTCCTGGCAATGACCCCCGGGACCTTGCTTTGTAAATGTAGGCTTCCCTGAGGGTGAAGCAAGGGAATTTGTACATTTCACTTCAGTCAAACATTTTCTATATTAAACTTAATTCCCAGGAGCTGACTTTTAGGGCTAAGACTCATGAAAGAGACATTCATTTAAGAACAACATCCCTTCTTCTTTCTCTCTTGGAAGTAAGGTGACCATTACAGGCCAGGAATTCTGGATTTGTTTTGTTGTTGTTGTTTTGTTTTGTTGTTTATTTGTTTGTTTGTCTGGGGGAGTTGTACATAAAAGAAACCCAAATCTATTGACGATAAAGATTCAAGGTGACTGGGAAATACTTACAGTTGGCTTATCACGATGTGTGTCCACAGCCTCCACATTGAGTTTAATTGTTTCCACTTTGCAACCTGGAAAAAAAAAAAAGAAAAGCTGTGTGAGCCAGGTAAATTATCATGAGTTCTACACTACCTGGAGTTCTAGGCTAGACCCAACTAGTCCTAAAAACAACAAAATAAAACCAAGCAGAAGAAATAACCCACAAAAAGGTGGTAGGATAGAGAAGAGGGGAGAAAAAGCTACCAAGAAGCAGCTCAAAGAAAACTCTTGGGCCTCAGGATGGTGGAGCATGCACTGAGGCATATGTGCACTCCCAAAGAGACACATGTGCAAATGCTCCTTTCAAGTGGAAGCTACTACAGAACATCCCTGCTGTTGTACACAGAATGTACATCCCGACGTTCCTCAGACCCCGCCTCTCACAGATCAAGCTCATAGTTACCATAGGCCACAGGAGTAAGTTTGAAGATAGTGTGAAGAGGACATCTTAAGTATGGTAACTCATCTGGAAGAAAGAAAAAAGACTCGGTAAGGACAGTCTTAGTATTACAGACCAGGTCATCTGAGGAAAAGAGAAAGAGAACCTAAGGGGTTCATGAGCCTTCTTTATCCTGACCATCACCTAGAGTGGCACAGTCACTAAATTCTCCCCTAAATTTCTTTGGCAAGTCCAAAGAAGTCACCCAAGCTACTGAGTGACAAGGAAGGAAATAAGGTCAATGTAGATCTGAAATGCAAGGAAAAGGTTCTGAAGCCAAGGCCTCCTGGAAAGGGAGACTGTGGCCTCCCTGAGCACTCAAAAGCCAACCAAAGGTCAAGTGGCCTGAGGACTGGAGGACAAGAGGCCAGACAAGCACTTCCTATTGCTTTCCTAAAACAACTGCTCTATTCAACCTCAAAGGGTGAAGACAGTTCTAATAAGCCACCAGCAATAACTACACAGACAAACTAGACTATTCAATCACCCGCCTTGATGCTGCCAGTAATGGCAGCTGGAGGTGGCCCTTTAGGCAGATTGGGCAACATCAAGTCAGCCATCCCCCAGTGCCAGCTCTTGTAGCAGCAAACTGAAGAGGTGGTTGACCACTGGCTGCTGGGAGCTCCACAATGCATGCAGCCCTAAGAATGGACCACCATGCCCAGCCGTGTCCCTGCGTACGTGCTTATCCCCTCCTCCCTCCCCAACCCCTCCCCTCAAACAGCACCTGCGCCTTTATCCAAGAAGTAGGCCAGGAGGCAGCGCATGACAGCTTGGTGGGAGATGACGAGGATGTTGCCTTGACGCTCCAGCTCCATGATGACAGGCTCCAGGCGCTGTACCAGGTCCTGGTATGACTTTGGGAGAAGTAAGGAGAGCTGGTAAAAGGCCAGGAGCATGTTGGCAGCCAAGCTGGTGGCTGACTTCCAGAATCAAGAGACTACTCTGGGAGATGCAGTGCCTCTATGTTGCTTAACTGCTCCTGCCCTGATTTCCTAAGAATATCCAGATATTTAGAAAGCAGCATTTAGACCAAAAACCACAGTTCAAGAAATGTGAGTGTGAATTCAACTCATTTCTTTTCCTCAACGACATGAATAGGCAGCGTGTAGAGCAGCAGAGGAGATCTACAAGTTTCCTGAACCTCTGCCATTACATTTCATTTACCTTTGCCACATGTAGACTAGGGTAGGAAGCCATTTCAATAAGGATAGTACCTATAACATGGTAAGGAAATAACTCGTACCCCACACTTACCTGATGACTATCTACTTGTGAGTGGAGTAGAGGAAATAGAATAAAAAAGTAACAAGAATCATGTTCATTTTATAACATTTTCACCACAACAAGTATCTTGTCACTCTGTCCCCTAGAGCTCTTAAAAAGTTAACAACATATCAAGCACTGACTGTCTAAGTTGAATTAAACAGTATGAACAAAGGCAGGCTAACAAGGGATTATTCCTGGATTAGCCTTTCTCCTCCCCATAAGAAAAGCGCCCAGCAAAGCACTAGGCAGCTAGTCTAAGTGAATGAAGCCTCACCTCCCCACCAGGATATCGATACAGGTACTTCTCTTGATCTCGAAGTGCAAATTCCTCAGGGTACTGTTTCTCAATCTCTGCATATGTCATCTCTTCACACACGCCCTGCAAAAGCCATCCCAGCATTAGGACATGGGCTGGCCTACATTTCCCCATCCTAGATGAGGACAAAGACACTGAAGAACAGCAGAGCATCACTATGTGTGCAGGCCATGTGCTGAGAGCTTGTCTGTGGTCAGGAAGTCAGGCATCACAAGGTGCCATGGATAGGAGGCACTTTAGAGATGATAGCTGGTTTCTACAGCTTGAATGGCCACTCTATTGTGCAAGGGAAGTCACAGGAACCAGGAAGCAGAGGAGGAGAACTGAGTGGAAGAAAAACTGTAGGAGATGGATAAAAGGTAGAAAAGGGTGGAAAGAAAAGTACCTAAGCTGAGCATGGAGGCTCATGCCTGTCATGTCAATATCTGAGACACTGAGGCAGGAAGACCATAAGTTCCAGGCCAGCCTGGGCTTCAGTGAGCCCTGGTATCAATACAACAAGAAGAAATGTCTATTTGGGCTAAGCGATAAAGAATGCTAAGAAAAATTTAGGAAAACACTTTCCAGATCTACCCGCTAAATGATCAAAGCAAGTATTAAAGAACTGAGTGATGAGAAATTTCCCTTTCCTAGAGGGAAACAAAATGAGCCCTTGCCAGCTCCACTCTCTGCAGACACCAGCAGCTCAGCTGAAGACCAGCTCGGCTCTTGCCTTGGCTTCAGGTACAGAGCAATCAGGAAGCCCTGATGAGGCTTGAGGTATCCCATTTCTCCTCTAGCCATGACATGGCCAATTCAGACTCCTCACTTTCTAGTGGATGACTCTAGTTGTCTAAGTGACCCAGACTGTCATTCTGAGTGTGTCAATCAGGAGTGCCTACTCACAGCATCAATCTCATTTAGGATCTTCCACTGCTCGTAGGTCACCCCGAGGGACTCGGCAGTCTGAATAGTCCTCTTCAACTGGCTTGTCCACACTTTGAGATCCTGGATCTCCTGTTCCTCCAGAAAATTCTTCAGAGCCTGAGCAAACTGGGGTTTGGAAATAAGAGCTAAACAACAAAACCCATCACACACAATACACATGGAGACTATTAGCCATGGTCAAATTATAAACCAAAGAGGAAATGAAATTCACTTGGACGACTCTATGTCACATCACAAATAGTGTCCAATAATTTCCTGATGGCTAAATGATCACAGCAGAAAGGGTCTCAAATGAGCCACACTTTAATCCAGAGTGAGAAACAATAAGTAGAGAACATCCTTAGCACTTGCCTGCTGTGTGAAACCACAGGCTAAGCTGAAATGGGATTTAAGCAGGAGGGGATAAAACAGATGACCTCCACCATGCCCTTCTAATTCTAAGCTTAGGAAGTCCAACCGGCTAGCTAACTACTCACCTGCTTTCCTCGAGGTGAAAGGCCAGAGTCACCCCCAATCTTTCCCAAAAGATTGAAATCACTCTCTCCATGCCGGCAAAGGTAGATGGTTCGAGGCTGGACGTGAATATTCATAAGGTAGTAGACAATTTTACTCTGGATGTAGTCCTGGACTCTGTTGACCAGAAATCTCTGGCCTACATTTATCACCTTGATAAAAGACAGATCCCTGGGATAGGGCAGAAGAAGCAATTTCACAGTAAGAAAATCTGAAACTGGGAGGCAGGCAGAGGAGCAAGGCTCTCAGCACCTGTTGACAAACCCAGCACTTAGGAGGCTAAGGCAGGGGAGGCTTGAGCTTGACCCTGACTCAAGACAAACAGACGCTTAAAAAGCATGGGGAGAATGATGTGCATAGTGACTTGTGGGACCCCATCAGCTCGTCCTTCTCTCCCCAATACTGTCACATTTACAGAACAACCAAATGGTAAGGGATAGATCACATCTTCAAACTAGGATGGCATACGATTTATTCAACTTCTAACAAGTATTTACTATCTCCTCGGCGTCTATCCTGTGCCATGCAGTATATGCAAGTATGGAAAACAAAATTCAAGCGTCCCAGAGCTAGACTCAGTGACTTGAAGATTCTGCTAAATTTAAAACTTGGGGAGACAGATGTGGGCCCCATATAACAAGGTCAAAATCTAGACAGAGCACAGCAACAGGGGCTGGGGGGTTAGGAGGTGGGCACGGTGGGGAGTGGGAGCAGAGTGTACCTGCTACACCCTGCACCACCCAATCAATCACTTTCAAAGACATTGTCACTATTTGGTTTGAAGTCATAGGATTTTGCTTAATATTAAAGTAATAAGAGTTTATTCAAAATAATGATACAATAAGGTAAATCACCCATTGACCTACCACCAGAGATAAAATTTACAAACATATGTACTTATACACATAAATATCTCTCCAGAATACTTTTATCCACAGGACTTAGAGAGACTGAAGGTATCATCTTGTTCCATATCTAGGGCAGTGAGTGCCTTTCAGCCACTTATTATAAAAATGTTTCTAAATACTTGTATTCTGGGAAATCCATTTGAAGAAAAGGAGAAGTTCAAAACACAAATAACTGCTATGATTTAACATTGTGCTATGCATAGTATTGTGATGGCTTGTTTTGATAATCAGCTTAACTGGATTAAGAAATGCCCAGGGCACTAGAGGCATACCCTAGGTGTTTCCAAAGAAGACTAAATAAGAAAGGATCCTTCATCCTGACTACAGACAGCCTCATCTCAAGGTCTAAAGGGTCCTGGACTCAAGAAGGAGAAAATGGGGCAAGGCATGGGGGCTCACACCTGTAATCTAAGCACTAGATTGTCCTGAGCTCAAGGCTATCCTAGATGCACAGTGAGATCTTGATTAAAAAAAAAAAAAAAAAAAAGGCGGGGAGCGGGAGAGAGAAAGGCAGGTGAGCACAGCTTCCCTGCTTCCTGAGCCTCTGAGATGTGAGCAAGCAACAGCCTTTCAGCACCGTGGGCAGAGCCAGTTCGGCTGCCAGGCTTTCCTGCCATGGTGGCTGCACCTGCTGAACACTTCTCCTGGAGTTCCTTACACCAAGTGTTCTGTCACAGTGATGACAAAGTAGTAGATATAACACTGTTTCACTGAGATATAATCCCAGCAATATGGAGTGAAGTACAGGGGTCAGGAGTTCAAGGTCATCCTCTTATATAGTGAGTTATAGGCCAACATGGACTCCTTGAGACTCTGTAGGCAATGTTCCCATAGGTTTCCATACATACACTGCCTTTCTGCAACATGGACTTAATACTTCACCATACCCTCCATCAGGCAATCAGTCTGTAGTTTATGCCTCACTGTCATGAGACATTACCATAGCCAAGATAGTTAACATTAATCAGACATTTCTTCTTCAGTCAGGCAGTGTCCCTGAGTTTATGTGATATATATGTAATAACTATACACATAAATACAAATTATTATTAAAACTGATGACACGTCTCTAACAGATATCCTACAGCATTCTAGTCCAAGTTTGCTAAATCTGGAGTAGTGATTCTTAACTACAGAGATTTGGGTCCCTAGGAGACACTTGATAGTAAAAGAAAACATTTTAGTTGTCACAGTTTGGAGGTGTTCCTGGCACCTAGTGGCCAGAAGCCAAGGAGACTGCTAAACATCTTAGAACACACAGAGCCCTACAACAAAGAACTCTGTAGTTCAAAATGTCACTCGTGTCTGCATGGAAAGACCTGCTCTAGAACAGTGGTTCTCACCTTCCCAATGCCGTTCCTCATGTGGCGACCCCCAACATAAAATTTTCTCTGCTATTTCCTAACTGTAATTCTGCTAGGTACAAACCATAATGTAAAATCTGGCATGCAGGATATCTGATATGTAACTGCTGTAAAGGGTTGTTCTGTCCCTAAATGGGTCCCAAACCACAGGTTGAGAAGCAATGCTCTAGAGAAAAAGGAAAACCTAATGATAGGAAAAGATGGTTAAGTTGGTAAAACATATCAACTTAACAGCAGGTCATCTGAAAGAAGGGAATCTTAATTAAGAAAATGCTTCCATAAGATCAGGCTATGGGGCATTTTCTTAATTAATGACTGATAGGGAAGGAAGAGTCCAGCACTTTGTACTTGGTGCCATCCCTGGGGTGGCGATACTGAGCTCTATAAGAGAGCAGGCTGAGGAAGCCATGAGGAGCAAGCCAGTAAGCAGCTCACTCACCCCTCCATGTCCATCAATCAGCTGCAGCCTCCAGGTTCTTGCCCTGTTTCAGTTCCTAGCCTGACTTCCTTCAGTGATGGGCTACAATGTAGAAGTGTAAGCTAATAAACCCTTTCTTCCCCAGCTTGCTTTTGGTCATAGTGTTTTATCACAGCAATTGTAACCTGCTAAGACAATATCATAACAAAAATCTTGTTCTGTGAAATGACATAATCTCATAGGTTTAGATTACAGGGAAGAATTAGAGACCAACATGGAGAAAGACACTTTTCCTCCTGCCTCAATGCTCAGAGCACGGTGTTGGACCTTACTTATCATAGTTGTCTGGGTCAAGGGGCTGGTAAGTGACTTTGTAGCACTCAATTCTCTTCAGGAAGTCCTCCATCACATTCTCCCTATTCCTTTCGGGGTAGTCAGGGCTTGACACCTTTACCTCCTGAAATCACAGGAACAGAAGGGCCTGATCAAAAGTCTATTCTTAACAACCATCCTACAAATACTCACTGCTAACAACAGAAAAAGTCCATAAAAACAGCTTTTCACTAGAGCACTGGCATTCTCCCCTCACCGAACACTCTCATCCTGTCCTGTGACCCTGGCAACCAAGAAAGGGAAGGCAATTGCCAAGTCATGTGCCTGCCTTTTGGCCAAGGGGCAGAAGGAGTCACACAGCTAATGCTGCTTCTGAGCCCTGAGCCCTTTATGTATTTGCCTTCAAACACAAAACGGGCTCTAGTTTTCCCCGAATGTTTCTAGGAATGGGGTATATGACCCAGGATCTGACTTAGGGATCATTGCCTCTTCCTCAAATAAGATAATTCCAGTTCCTATGACGTAAAGGCACCTCAAGGAGAGCATACAAAGATGCCTACTTGGCACAGAACCAAATAATCTATCCAGTGAGTACTGTCTGGTGCTGTGTCCCACAGGAGTGCAATATTCAATGCTGATGGTAACATTAGACAAGTACTGAATAAATAACCTTCCAAAGAGGTGGCTGAACAGGAAAAAGAAGTCTAATCTGGCACAATATTTGGGTCTCACCATCAGGTAACATCAGAACACAAAGCTAGGACTCCCAAAGTCCAAGTTGTTCTCCATGTGACAGCTCATTTTTATTGTATTCTCCACAAGCCCAGGTTCTTTTCCCAAGGGGAGAATACAAAGGAAAACAATGATCTCAGATAAAATGTGTTTGTTTCCTTCCTTCAGTGCCCAGAGTACATACATGTATGTGCGCGCACACACACACACACACGTTAAGAGAGACAAACACAGAGATGAAGAGACTGAGAATGACTAACGGTGACAGGGATGACACTCACCAGAATGTTGGCAGCAATGACATCAGGATCATCACAGACAGATTCCACAAAGAATACCTGGCCACAGAACGAAGGCATGATAGACAGGTCAAAAATGCCACATTGTCAACTCAAAGCATATACTCACCTACTCCACCTAGTTATCACAAGTCAGGATTTCCTTCACAAAGTGGCCTTCAAGGCCTCTTCCTTTAAACAGATCTTACCACATCCCCTAGGACTTACAGGCTGAGTAAAGGTCAGAGCAAGGATCTAAACAAAAACACTCAAGGATTAAGCATATGCCCAAGTGGACAAAATCAGATACCCTAATCCTGGGCTCCTCAGAGTCAAAGGGGTCTACATCCCCATCTCGCCATCAGCTCCCCACTTCCACTCATCCCTTTTCTCCCAGCAGAGTCAGAACCCACCTTGAAGGCATTCTGCTCAGCAAAATTCAAAATCATGTCCCTCCTCTCCCGTGTGGTATTGGTAGCATCGAACACCTAAGCAGAAAGCATGCAAAGTCAATGAAAGGGGAGAGAAAAATGAAACCTGGGCCAAGGCCGACTCCAGGAGGGGCTGAGTGACCAGGATGCTGGAAGAGTGGAGATGGGGGGAAGCAGACAAGGTTTACCGCAATCTGCCCGCTCTCTTCAGTAAAATAGGCCTTAACGTCTTCCAGTGCTACTAGAGCGCACTGTCTGCCGGGAAAACAAAGGAAACCAGTGAGGATCTAAGATCCAGCAAGGCTGGAGACACATAGCTGTAGGAGTCACTTCCCACTCGATTTCTTTCCCACAGAAGTTTACACATCATCCTACAACTTCCTCCCTGTCCAATTTACAGGCCTTATACCTTTTTAGGAATCACACAAAAACATCTTCGAGAATCCTGTCTGCTACCAATCCAACCCAAGCTGATCTTTGAATCTACTAACATCCATTAAAATGCCCCCAAGATATTTCCTGAGAAATAAATAACCTATTCAATCTCACAACTGCCCCAAAATGACTTAGGTCAGGCCCTCATTAAAATAAAAAAAAGACTACCTGCGGATCTTCATAGCCTCTTCATTGTCATGACGAAAGAAGTCATAAGACTTATAGGACTTGACTGCTTCACGCCGATATACCCCAAGATTAAACACTGCAGTAAAAAAAAAAACAAACAAACAAAAAAAAAAAAACATGATGGTCCCGCTAAAGGAGACTTCTTAGCCTAACACAGTAGCCAATGGGATTAAAAGAAAAAAAAAAAAAGGACTGTGTATGTCAGAAATAATAGCAAACTAAGACAAGTTGGGTTGAAGTCCTGACTTACACAAAGAATGTGGGTAAGTCTGAATCTGAGCTTTTCTCTCCTAAGCTACTATCTCACCAGGGTACCACTGAGGTTCAAAACACAGCAAATATGTACAGTCTCATTTCATTCTAAATACTTCTATCAAAGGCATTTATGCCTAGGCCTGGAGGAGACATGTCTTGGGATAGGAAACAAATCCAGTAAATGAAAAAGTAATCCTTATTTTCATCAGAAGCACTATAGGAGCTCAATGCTAGGAAGACTAAGTCTCTCAGGGGCCTATGAGACCCCAGAAATAACCAACTCCTTCCCGAGGAACAGCCTGCACCTACCTTTGGTGGGTACCCCAATCCAGTTGAGGTAGCGTGTTAGTTTCTTGGACACGTAAGTTTTACCCCGGGCTGGCAAACCAATCATAACAATGAGAGTTGGAGAGTTGGTCATGTAGGAAGCCCATGCTAAAAGAAAAGGAAACAGGTAGAGCTCAATGACTACACAGCTCCTGAGGCTTATCTATTAGATGAGGAACTTCATAATCATCATCTCAGTTAATCCTAAACTACAGAGCAAAGGTCCAGGAGGCAGAGAAGGCAAACTGAGGCTGTTTCTGACATATCCTCTTGAAACAAGAAGATAAGGGTCATGCAGATGTCCGCAAAGTAACCACACCCAGGCATTTTCCCCAAGTCATCAGAGAGGTTCCCAAGATGGAAAGAAATAGTACAGATTAAGAAGACAATGACTAATAACATTGTAGCTATGATTCTATTCACCCCAAACTAGACTGACTTTAAAGTAGGTCCCACAGTGTCTCCCTTAAGGGTCCCACCATCCCTCCAGAGCCACAGGCAAGACCTTGATGGTCTATGACTGCAACACCCAGGTCATGAACTACTCCTCCACTTGGATTTCTAAACCACAGTGGTACTTGGTAGCCAAAGCCTTCAGGAAAAAGGTTTTAATAGACTCAATAAAGGCTCAGGATAGAGCACAAGGCATGGAGGTCTGCCTGCCTCAAGCAGCTCATAGAAAGGCAAGATGACTAGAAAGCAGGAAGCTGGTGGTGCTGACCTTTCCCTAGTAACTAGCTTCTCTCAGGAGCATTCTTTACAAGTACAGGTTTCCCTGGGTTGATGGGCTTAGATGCTTAGTGACTTGTACAGCACCAAATTAGCCAAGCGTAGACCTTGCATTGGAATCAGACCTCTGCTTCCCAGGCAGTTTTTCTCCCTAATGAGAGGCCTTTGCAGTTTGCTCACAAAACTGGTTCTTCTCTGTGTATGCTGCCACAGAGCAGAGGTGAATAAAGACCTGCATTTGTGTCTGATCAAACCCTTTCTTGAAGCCAAGACCCAAACTGATGTTATTAGGGAGAGCTCAGGCTATAGAAAGAAAAGGGGAAAACAACAACAAACAAACAAACAACAACAAAATCCACATTGACCTTCTGCTTCTAGCATCCTCTTCCAAAGGGATCCTGAAACATGTGTTACCTGATGGTGACAGTGCCACTCTGAGGCTAAGCATCTTTGAGGCTTCAGGGAGGTTGTTCTCACTGTGCCAGAAAATAAAGCACTGGGGCATTTCCTCATACATGTGCACTAAGGGTCTGAATCCTCAAGACCTGATATCATTAGAATGTCATTGCATTATTGCTGTGATGCCTCCCCATTTCCAGTTCAGAACCTGCTCCCTGCCCTGAAGACACCCACTTCACTCTCTACTTTGTTTAGCTCTGATAAATAAATTTCTGTTTAAACATTGTATTAAATTTCTCTATAAACTCTTCCCTTCAAAAAGAACTACTAGAAAACCTACAGAGAGTTGCATGAGGGAAATTGCTGACTCTGGACAGGAACTCCATCAAGATAGGTCATGGAGCAGCATAAGCAGTTTTCATCTCCATCCACACAAGGAACTCACAGGTAAGTAAACAACACTGTGAAGCCTCTATGGGCATTAATCACTGAACACTGACCCCAGCAGGCATCAGGTCCGAGCAGTATGACCCTGAGCTCATATTCACCAGTTTAACAAATACTCCAGTGGATATGTGATTTGGCTCATTAGCTGTATTTAGAGGCCTCTCTGACCACATCTTCTAGCCCATTAGGCACTTCCCCACAAAGGTGCTGCCTCCCTCCCTGAAGTTTAGAAACAAAGCATGCTTGGGAGCTGCTCAGAGAGAAACCAGGAAGTGGCTGCTCTGTGTTCACCATGCTGGACAGGGAAAGCTAACAACAAAGGAAGACAGGGTTGAGCCATAGGCACTCCACATCCCTACTCTAGAACACAAACAAAAACCCAAAGAATACTTCTTATCCCAAACTGCTAGGCTGGTAAAACTGTAAGCCCATCTGTTGAAGGAAAAGCACCACCTGAGTTTGAATGGAAGGTACTTCTCACTGACTGACCTAAAGATATGTAACATCATCTCTTGACATACAATGGAAAATTGTTACAATCCTGAAATTCTTTCTTATAAACTTGCTTCATCCAGCTTAAACTCAATTTTCTCTTTATGAGCATGCTTAGTCAAAATGAGAACTTGGCATAAATAGAAAATCTAAATCCCAGAGAACTTAAGAGCTTGGCCACGGGACTACAGAAGAAAGTCAAGGTCAGGCTTCTTGACCACATTACTGGTCTCATGACTGCCTATTCAGCCTTATCTGCTGCTTCTTGGCCATCACATTAGCACCTAAAAAAGGTCCCATGGAAAACATGACTATGTTCTCCAGGCCTATCTGAGAAGATGTCTATGAGAGTCATGGGTCCTGGTTTCCTAGTGGCCAAGGACTTTTTCTTTTTTTTTTTTTTTTTTTTTTTTTTTTTTTTTTTTTTTTTTTTTTTTTTTTTTTTTTTTTTTTTTTTTTTTTTTTTTTTTTTTTTTTTTTTTTTTTTTTTTTTTTT
>PVIH01007625.1:0-19415 GCA_004025045.1 Sigmodon hispidus | reverse complement strand
CTTTTTCTATTATCTACATTAAACAGGCCCAGCCCAGTTTTTTGAATATACAACCCATAAAACATCATCATTATGTTATCTTAATTGTATTAATTAAAAGTTATAAAACCTGATTATCTACTGCTATTTGGCTGACACACATGAAATAATCAAGTTGGAAGAATTGTACCCAAACACTAAGAAAACTGAGGTTTCTGCCAAGCAGGGCAACCCTCGTCAGTTTAGGCAACCTCCAGCAAATACATCTAGAGGCCTTGAAATTTCAAAGAACACTTACATGGTTGAAGACATCCACTGGGGCTGTCATGTTCCTTTCACTTCTGTGAGAAACACCACTGCCATGAGCAGGCAGAAGTATAATGGTGTTCACTGAAGCATTCTTTTACTTTCTATGTTTTCTTTTTGAAATATTTGAGTTTTCCTAAACATGCACTGCTTTTGTATTTAGGGAAAAAATATATTTGTCTTCTCCAGATCTACTCAAAATATTTTAAAAGATAAAGAAACCAAAATAAGAGGAAAAAGAAAAAAGATTTTATGAGTAAAGAAAGCATATAGGGCTTCATTTCCTAAAACCACTCACCGAGGTACCTTTAAAAGGACCTCAGCCAGAAGGCCGACAACCCATCCCAGGAACAACTGAGGCCCCAGGAAGTATCCTCTGGAGGTTTGGCTCCTTATAGTCATTCTTCGGCTTTGAAGCAAAGCCCAGTCACTTCCCAGACTCAAAGTTAGCAAGCAGGTGTAAGAGGCAGCAAGGAGACAGCAACTGAGTTATAAATAAAGCAGCGTGAGGAGTCCAGAATGAACGGCGAGTCTGGGTTTATCCACTTAGGGATGATACCTACTGATTAGTGAGGTTTTTAAAAAGGTCACAGTAACAGAACAGAATAAGTGCCTATAAATCTACTCTCATTAGTAGGATGGACCAGAACAAGACATTAAAACAATCAAACTGCCAAGTCTCTATGCACAACACAGAAAAGTAAACTAATACTCTCCTAAGGATCTCACAGTCTCACAGTCCAACCATGAGGTAAGAAAAGTCAGGCACAAAAATGACAACTCAGAGTCCTTTGGTTGGGTAGGAAAAGCAGTTTTGAAAGAGAAGAGATTAGAAAAGAAAAACTATGGCCAAGGGCAGAGATGAGTCTAGAGAACATAAAGGAGACCTAGGATTATGCTTCTTGATCAAAAGCCCTTAGGAAGAAGAGCTATGAAAAGGTTAGGGGGGCTGGAGAGATGGCTCAGGGGTTAAGAGCACTGACTGTTCTTCCAGAGGACCTGAGTTCAATTCCCAGCAACCACATGGTGGCTCATAACTGTCTATGATGACATCTGCTACCCTGTTCTGTATACATAATAAATAAATAAATCTTTATTAAAAAAAAGAAAGAAAGAAAGAAAGAAAGAAAGGGTGAGGAAGGCAGGCAGGAACAGCTCAGTGGAGAGCCAGGCAGAGCCAGGAGGTCTGAGCATGCCAACTAGCTGGTTCTGACATCCACCCCCAGACCTCTCCACCCTCTTTTGGATTACATACCCTAGTAACAGGAGCACATTCCCTTTAAGAGGGCTACAATGGATCAAAACATGTGAGTTACAATACTGTCAAACAATAGGAAACATTCTTCACTGAAAAAATACTTGACAGGGCTCTTAAATTATGAGGTGCTGGCAGCATTTGAGTATAATTCTACTTATAGGTACTGTTTCAAGAGTAAATACAAAAAGTAGAGTCACTTGTGAGAAATTATACACAGCAGCTATTTCCAACATTCACTTGAGTGCTTGTACTTTCTTATTTAATTCTCACATCACTTCCAGGAGGACGATTTTACTATTTCCACTTTATAACACAGTAAACTAGGTTAAGAGAGGCGTTGTACACCGGTAATCCTACCACTCTGGATCTAAGGCAAGACAATCCATGTTTAGCGTTGATCTGGGCTACATAGTGGGAGGCTGTCTAAGGAGAGAAATGGGGAAGAAAAGAGGGTGAAAGGAGACAGAGGGACAGAGGGAGAGGGAAAGTTTGATTTAAAAAGAGAGAGAGAGAGAGAGTAAACTGAGAGAGAGAGTGGTAAAGCAACATGTTCAAGGGTGCATAGCTAGGAAACAGGAAAAGCACCATTCAAAGCCAGGCAGTCTGAGTGAAGGGCTACAGTTAAGAAGCCTGATGTCTACTTTATTCAGTTTGCCCTCCGTACTGACTTCCTGCCCTGGCAAAGACAGGAGAACCTAAGCACAGGAGTGTGTCTGGCTCAGAACTACACTGCATCTATCCAGGCTCCTGGATGACAGATAAAAGAGCAATGAAAATACCACGATGGAGCCTGCGGAGTAGACTCTGAACACAGCCAGTACCTGTCTCATGCTGACCACCCACCTCCTTCCACCTGACCATATGTACAAGCACTTCTCACTAAAGTGAGAACAGGAAAGGTTCCAAAAAGGTGTATTGCACAAGGAAGATCAAGCATGCTAAGACACTTCTGAGGTGTCCAGAAATGTCTGAAGACCAATACCCCAGACTTTTACAGAACTCTAGAGCCTTGCTTAGGAATGTAAAGTTGGGGGGACAAGAAAAGATGTTTGGTTCCCCTGTACCGTCTCGTGTTCATGTGATAGAATCTTCTAAATGCAAGGCTAACCCTGTGAGAATGTAAGGCCCCAAGAAGCTGAGAGTCACATGTCAGGGCTCATTACCTCAGGCCTGGAAGCACAGGATGAGTACCTGCAACTTGTGTTTGTTTGAGGTCTCAAGCAGCTCCGGCTGACTCTGAACTAAGGATGTGCAGCTGAGAACAACCTTAAACGCCTGGTCCTACCTTTATCTCACCAGAGCCTGGATTACAGGTGTGCCACCAAGCCTGGCTCCTGCCTACAATTTACAGTGTCACCAACCCAGAACACAGTCCAAGAGATAAAGGAAAGCAGAGTGACAGCCCTACGTTAATCTTGTAACTTGACACTCTGCCATCCTATGGATATAACTTGTTCTAGCTTCCAATGTCAGGCAAGGGCTTCCATATCCAACAAAAGCAGCAAGGATTTCAAAGACACATCTCATTAAGCCTACTTCTTTGGGACAGAAAATTGTTCACTTTGTAAACTTCGTTTTAAATCCTTTATCATGCCAGACACAGTGGCATACATCTGTACTCAAGAGGTTAAAATAGAATTGTATGAGTTACAGGGCACAGTGTTACACAGCAAGGATCCAGCAAGCCAGAGCTCCATAGTAAGACCCTGTCACAAAATTTTAAAAAATGAAGGTTGTCATGCCAAAGAATTACTATTTGCTCCCACAGAACAAGACAGTCTAGGATACAAACACATTTGGGGGGGGATTCCTAAGAGGGAGCAGCCTTCACCAGAACTCACAGCATTTCTTCTCTGCCTTCCGAAGGTTTGAGGTGTGAGGTTTATAGCTGCTGTTTTTGTTGCTTCTGTGTTCTGTGGAAGATGAACTATTTCCGGACATGGTAGTTCGTCAGGAGGCACCTAGGAAAGGAGAGCGGAGAAAAATACAAGGAAGGGAAGGACGATGTCCCTAAAAACAATACAGAGATTAGTGTTTTGAAAGCAAGGAGTCTATACCAAGATTCAGATCCAGCCTCTTCCTTCCAGTTCACAGACACAAATTGTTGGATAAGTCACAGACATGATTCCTCACCTACAGAGAGATGCACTCCAACTCTGCATTTGCTGACTTGTTCCACTCATATATCTCAAATCCAGCAAGCCTACCAGTAATCTTTTTAAAAAGCAGATTTTCTAGCATGATTACCTCATTTTGTTTTCTAGAACGGGTAAGTCAAAGATAATAGACTAAAGTGCTTGCCCAAGTTTCCTGATTTCACATTCTCGTTTTAAGAATTTGGAGAGAACAGAGATGGCAATCAGGAGTGAGGTGGAGGTGGAGGTGGGAATAAATCAGGTGCACTATCAAGAAAGCAATCTCGATCCAAAAGCAAAACTCAGTCTTGAAGAGAGAGAGAGAGAGAGAGAGAGAGAGAGAGAGAGAGAGAGAGAGAGAGAGAGAGAGAGAGGAGAAGGGGAAGGATAGTGAGAGGGAGGGCAGAAACATGTTCTCTGAAGGAAGAATTGTAACAGGACTGAGATACCCTTGTCTGTTACATTCTCCTCCAGTGTTCTGCCTCCACTGTCAAGTCGCCCTCCCTTCGCTCTCCTACCAACCTCCTGGAACTCAGCGGAAGAAAATGACTTACCTGCAAAATAAGCCTTGGGTCCTAATATCAACTAGGGTAGGAGGGACCGAGTCTCACTTCTCAAACCCAGAGAGATACCAAGGAACTCAAGACAAAAGGTCTATTACAAACAAAACCTTGCACCTGCTCCTCAATTTTCAGTCCTCACACTAGCCAGCCGGAGCTCAACGTCCCTGAAGGGTTGCACGCCCAGGAGTGCCAGGGGAGCTACACTTCCCGAAAGGGCTAAGCCCCATCGCTCTGCACCTTAACCGCGCCCGCGCAGCACCCCATCCTCGTGTCCAGACTGCTCAACTATAGCTCACCCTATTCGACCTGCCCTATTCGTCCTCCTGGCTGTAGAAGGCACCGGAGCGCTGTGAACCAAACCTGGCAGACTGAAGACCCGGCCTCCACCTCCCCCCCGCCCGGGGGATCACGTGGTCCGTTTGGCTCCGCCCACCTTCGCATCAGCCCTCACCTGGAGGCAGGCTGAACCAATGAAGCACTGGCAGAGCAGGAGGCGGGCTCCTGGGGAGGCGGACCTGCCTCTGGGAGGACCTGTGATCGCCTAAGGCTGCTAGCTCCCAGACCAGCCGACTCAGTAGAGCTTGGTGGCATCGTTGCTTGGGAACAAATCGAGTTGGAGGTGGGGTTTAAGACCAAGCCTTACCTTTTCTCTTATTCTCGCGAGAACTATCTGACTGACATCTTGAGTGGGAGTGACTGGTGGAAAGGAAGATTAACGCCTTCACTCCTGAATCCTCGCTAGACTTGGTTGTTCCCAAAGTTTCCAGGAGGTAGACATTTGCTTTTAAAGAGGCCTTGTTGGCTATCAAAGTGAAAGAGCTAACTACAACTTATGATCAGATCCTGGAACCTAAGCCAACCATGCTCGGCACTAGATTCCCTGGATCCAGGTGACTCCAAACCATGTTCCTTTATTTCCGTCTACTACCCCGACCCAAACTATATTATCTGTGGTCATCTTGAAGAACCCAAGAGGAAAACTACTCCTGCTTCTGGTGTAGGGGTGGAGAAGAAAAGATTTACTGAATTTGATTCATAGGATGTTTCAGTGGGCTTTACACATTCCAGAACTTTTTTTCAAAGTTACTCCAGCACACCGTTGGTGCTTGATTCTACTGACAGTCCCGGGGGCCGAGGGGTGCTGCTTTAGAATCTGAAAAATGAAAAAAACAAAAAACTGGCGCGGCTTTCACTCATTTCTTCTTTACCTGGGAATCAGGTCATCCTCCAGACAATCCAAGTATGCGTTTTACAACCCCAGCGTGTTATAGCGTGCTATACACTCCATCATTATCAGACGTTTACTGCACACTTTTTTTTTTTTTTTTTGAATGTTCAAGGCAATCTCGGGCTCTGAGCATACAAAGCTGGAAAGTAGCTAGTGTGTCTCCTGTTCTCCGTCTTCTGTCAGCTACAAGGAGGACTTGTTATACCCCCATGTGGGAATGAAGCACCTTCCTGTTTGGATGCCAAGGCATCGAACTGGAATCCGGCTGCCAGGACTTAGTCCTCTTTGACGCCGGCCCCACCTGAGTGAGGCGATCGCCCTAGGCACAGCCGCTGACCTCATACAGTCTTTCTGAGGTGGCAGGTGGACGCTTGCAAGTTCGTCTCACCGAGGAGGAGTCCTCCGGTCGTCGGGACTTAGCCTCGATGAATCAGTTCGGTGCGGCCCCGAACCTGGTCGGCAGCCTCTGACAGTTTGGCAGGTCCTGTGACCTCTCCTGGCATGTTTACCTTCTCCACTATGAGTCTGCTTTTCCTGGTGCCGCTTTCATCATTTCCGAGCTCCCTGCAAGGTGACATTCTGCTCGGCTAGACTCGGGAACTCCTTCCCCGCCCTCTTCCCTGGAGCATAAATGCCGCGGATGCGGAGGGAGCCTCACCGCAGCTCCGGGGAAAGCTGGCCCCGCTCCAGCTTCCAACTCAAGCCGCCCTTACCGCTTTAAGAGTCCGCGCTTTAGGAAGAAGGGCTGAAGCCGGCTTCCTAACTGAGCTGTCGCGAGAAGTCTCCGCAACTTCTCGCGATGTTTGGAGGCGCGAAAGGCGGCCATTTTGGGGTCCCCCCTGCTGGTTATTCCGGTGGCGTCTCCCAGGCTGCGGCTGGGACCAAAGCTGGCCCCGCAGGAGGCCGGCTGGCCGACACCATGTGGCGGCTCCGCTGCAAGGCCAAGGGAGGCACCCACCTTTTGCAGGGGCTGTCCAGCCGGACCCGACTGCGGGAACTTCAGGGCCAGATCGCCGCTATCACCGGGATCGCTCCGGGCAGTCAGCGCATCCTAGTCGGCTACCCTCCCGAGTGCCTGGATCTCAGCGACCGTGACACCACTCTTGGGGATCTGCCCATCCAGTCAGGTACGGGTCCTGGAGGATGTTAAAGGGAGAAGAGTGGAGCCTGTAAAGGCAAGGTGCCGGTCGGTGGGTCAGCAAGGGGCTTCAAAAAGATCAGAACTCCCGAAAGGCAGGGGCAGGTGTCAATCCTTCACCCGTGGGTGAGAGAAAAGCCCAGAGTCTTGAAGTTCCCGGCTCCCTAAGCCTACTTCCAGGTCAACCCTGAGACTATCTCATTCGTTTTTGTTTTTTTTTTTTTTTACTCTGCTTTCCCAAAGGACTGCAGGATTCGTGTTTTTAAATGCAGAACACAGGAGATTGTTTTCAACTTATCCTTATACGAAAAGGTTTTTGTCTCCAAGTTGAGATGCAACTTGAAGCATTTTGTTCTGTGTTACTACTAGTCTCTTGTTTACAAAAGTCGTGTTCTCTTTGGTACCCATTTTATCCTTTAACTCTTTGGGCTCATAATTTACCGAGTTTGGCTAATAAACAATCTATAATTTCTCTGTAGTTCTAGATTTGTTTTATTTTTAACAGGTGACATGCTGATTGTTGAAGAAGACCAATCCAGACCAAAAGCTTCACCTGCATTTTCAAAACATGGTGCTTCTAGTTATGTCAGGGAAACTTTGCCTGAGCTTACCAGAACCGCAGTCCCGGCAGACAACTCTTGCCTCTTTACCAGTGTGTACTATGTCGTTGAAGGAGGAGTCTTGAATCCAGCTTGTGCCCCTGACATGAGACGCCTCATAGCACAAATTGTAGCAAGTGATCCAGACTTCTATAGTGAGGCAATACTAGGAAAAACAAATGAAGACTATTGTGAATGGATCAAGAGGGATGATACTTGGGGGGGAGCAATTGAGATATCAATTCTGTCTAAGTTTTATCAGTGTGAAATATGTGTAGTAGATACACAGACAGTCAGAATTGATCGTTTTGGGGAAGATGCAGGATATACCAAAAGGGTTCTGCTCATCTATGATGGCATTCACTATGATCCACTTCAGCGTAACTTCCCTGATCCAGATACTCCTCCTCTGACCATTTTCTCCTCAAATGATGATATTGTTCTTGTACAAGCACTGGAATTAGCTGATGAAGCTAGAAGAAAGAGACAGTTTACTGATGTAAACCGCTTCACCCTAAGATGCATGGTGTGTCAGAAGGGGTTAACTGGACAAGCCGAAGCAAGGGACCATGCCATGGAGACTGGCCACACCAACTTTGGAGAGGTGTGATCTTCGTGATAAGAGTTGGAGCCTACTACCTCACAGATCCAGAAGGCTCTGGGTTTTCCAATAAGCTATTCATAACCCTACAGAATAGAAGAACACAAAGCTTGGACTATCCTTTTAACTTAAACCAGTATGACTGACACTGAAATTCCTTGTTAGGATTAAAATTAGTGTGCAAGTTTACATATGTGTGGCTACACTAGTGGCATGCCCTTTTTCTACTAAGGTGATGGAATAGGTGGCTTGGGTCACTTCTGATGCTAACCTGAAGACTGGATTCTATTATATACCAGCACCCAGCAGCTTTAACTTATAGAAGAAAGCATCATATTTTAGGTAATGTGGAAATCCTTGAGGAGGGTCACTGCACATAGACAGCAATGTCTCCAGTAGTTGATTCCTTTTAATAACTTTGAATGAGTTAGTAGTTTCTAAATTCTGAATTGATTCATCAAATGAAGATAATCAGAATTGTCAAAACTTTTTTATATTGCATTTGGTAGACTTTATAAGTGCATCTAACAACTTATAAGTGCATAAAAAGCAATTTTACAGGGATGTGTGTATCCCTTGAGAATGTTATCTAAAACAGGAATGGGATCCTGTTTGAGATTTCTTGTGTATAAAAGTAGAATGTATAAGGGGGAAAGGTGCCTGAAGCAGCTTACTGAAGCTTTAAAAGACTATTGGCCTCTTGTTTTAATGCAATTCACATGCTGGTGTTAGTCACTTTTTTTTTTTTTAATGAAGCAGGGTATGCCTTTTTAATTGCTAATTTAGTTTAAAATTCAAGACGTATCTTGAAATTTGAGTGTGGTTTGTTTTTTGTTTTTTCTTTTGCTGTTTTACATATAAATTTGTCTGGAGAGGTTTTCTTTCCCAGCTGTTCTGCTTAAAGCCCTTCTTCCCAACAAGTCTCCCTCTAGAATGCCAATGGTATGCTTTGATTAATTTCGTAAACATCTTTTTGTTAGATAACAGTGTTCTTAGCTCCACTTTGATCTTTTGGATATTCCACATTTCTGCAAGTTAGTACTTTGTTTACCTGTGATCTTTAACTTTCAGTTTCTAAATAATTGATTGGGTTTGTTTCACTTCCAAAATATAAAAAGTTTAAAAATCTTTGCCTTATACAGCTCTCTCAGAATCCCGCTACCTAGTATCAGATATGTAGCCATGGCTTAATGGATTGATCCTTGAGGCACACCCACTCAAAACTTAGTTTCACTGTAGAATTCCAGGTAAAGTCTTCTACCTCTTAATTCTTGTAAAGATCAGGGATCTTTAAGTTACAATGTATTGTGTATTCTGTCATACCATATAAATTGGCATACTGTTGTGAAGTTTTGTTATCTTGATCTCATAAGTAGCTCAGAAAACCATAGGTGTACTTTAAAGCATTTTCATCTTTTTCCATGTATCTTAGCAAATGTTTTCAAATTAAGGTTAACCTTAGCCTTTTACTTGGTAATGATAGCCATGTAAAATCAAGGAATGTTAAAGTGACCAATTTAGAAAGTTCCTTTCAGGAACAATTGAACAATTCATAAAATATGCTTCAGTCATCAGATGACATTCTTTCTTGGTTTGACACAAGGTCTCCCTATGTGTTTCTAGCTGGTCTGGAATTTGCTATGTAGACCAGGCTTCTCAAACTTGAAGTATTCCTTCTGCCTCAGCCTCCTGAGTGTTGAGATTATAAGCAGGGGCCAACAAACCTAGCCAGATGACTTTTCTTGAATACCCTTTGTACACATAGCCAGTCATGCAATGGCAATTATTATAGTCACATAAGTTGAAAATATTTTAGTTTTTTACTGAGCCTTAAAGATATCATCAGTGAGCTTAGGACACTGAACATTTGGCATTTGTTATGTGTAAATGACTCTCACAAAAGTCTCTGGTCCATGTGATTTTTTTTTTTTTATCTTTTATTTCCTCTATAAAATATTTAATTTAAATCTACATTGAAAATATAACACTGGGTTAACATCCATCAAATCGAGTTTTATGCATCATATTTATGAAGTTTGCCTTCCTGAACCACTTGAGCATCCAAATTCAATGTTTCTAAAATTTTGGATCCAGAAGTTTGTTCATGCAACAAGTATTTATTGAATAACTAAATTTAATGTGTCAGGCATACTCTTTTTTTTTTTTTTTTAAATAAATTCCTGTCACTTTAAAATTAGGTCTATCTACAGAGGATTAGTTTAGTAATGTGAAGAAGTAGAATGAGTGCTGATGTCTTAAAAATCAAATTCTTGTTCTAAGTTTTTTATACACCTTGTTTAGTATTTATTTAGGGAATTATTTCTCATCCTATTGTTTACCTGGTTTGACCAGTTGCCAGGTAAACACTTATAGTCAAATGGCTTTCAAAAAGGCTTTTTAATTATTTGCTAACATGAGAACTTGTTTTAGAGTAGTGTTCTGGTTGTAGAACATTCAAGGTGAAGCATTATATGCAAATTATTTATTTATTAATTTATGTTTATTCTAAATACAAGCCAGTGAGCCTCATAGAATTTAAAGGGTTTTGGGATTTTGTTTTTTGTTTGTTTGTTTGTTTTAATTTTTTCTGTGTTTATTAAGCTCTTGAAATTATTTATTAATGTGTGTAAACTTATTTTGGGAATTTTGAAAAATCTGTGAATTTAGTTGCATCATAACTAAAAGAAACTTTGTCCTAATGAAACCCTTTCTGTTTGTTCAGGTATTGCCTATCCTACAAGAATTTCTTTTTCTAATTAAAACGAGACAAATTTATTGGTGTGGTAGAATATTTGTGGTAAAATAAAAATGATACTTTTCCCACTACTCCATTCTGCCCTCACTCTTTTGATTAAAGATTCAGTGTGTTTTTATGAAGATACCCTCCTCCCTAGTCATGGGATTAGTTCAAATTAATGCCTCTTGGAGTTTTGTGATGTGACAGCCATATGAAGACATCCAATGTTACCACATTTTTTGTTAGTGATTCATGGATGATTTCTTAGTTGCTCTCCATAACTGAGAAATGGATATAATCAAATGGTAGTATACTAGCCAGTCCAACCCTGTTCTTAGGAACTAATACCATTATGCCATTTGAATGTTCTGTTGAGTTCAAGTCTCAGAAAACAGGAGTCCAAAAGTAACATTGCCTCCCTACCTGTATATCCCCTAACTGGTCATTGCCTAACTTGCTTGACTGTCTAGATTCCTCCCTTCAAGCCACCCTAGTTAAATTTTCTGTTTTTTTGGAAGATGTCCAGTATGTAAAATTAAGTAACAGTGATCCATGTACACACATTATATATTAAAAATCAGGTGGCCTTCTTAAATTTACATGTACTAAGAATTACATTTTTCACATGTTGAAACATTATTTTTGCAGCACTTTAAAAATTAGAGAACAAAAGTTTACGTAGCCCTCTAGAAATCTTGAGGATAGCAAAATACAACCTTGCACTGCTAGCCATCAGCTCTTCAGTTATTACCATCCTGAACATCTCTAGCTTACTGTAAGTCTAATTTCAGTCACTGTTAGGAGCATGGTCTGTGCCCCAACTTAAGAGATATTAACTTCCGTAATGTGATTGCTAGCATTTGTTTTACAGTATTCAAATTTTGTTTACAGCACAAAGTTTTTAAAAAGTAGATTCATCAAACTTTTTATTTTTAAGTAAGTTTATTTTAGGGAAATTGATTTTTTGAGTAAGATATGCAAGCAATATTTGTAAACCTAAGGAAACATTTGATTTGAATAAGCTAGCTTGTTTCTCATGGTGATAGGCATAAACCAGGGCTTTGTGCTTGCTAAGGTAAGCAGGTGCTCACTGATCAGCATCCCCAGCCCCAGGATGTTTTCTTAATAACTATTGTAATATGTCAGCACATCCAACTCAATGAATGTAAGATGCTCTTGATTGTGTAAAGTTTTTTTTTTCTTCAAAAATTGGCATTTTGTTTATAGTGCTTTAAATATTTCATTTGGAAAACAGTATTATGTTGATAACTGAATTATGGGGTGTTTATGTCTTAATTTAGTAGAAAAAAAGTACTACTAAAAAGGAAATATATAGGGCCATGAATGTAAGCATTTTGCATGGCACGCTTTTTTACTTTTGTTTTTGAACACATTAGCCTGTATGTAGGAATTCAAGTATAGTGACGGTATGATTTGGTTAAGTTACAGGTAAAGAGGTTGAGAATTTCTACTGATGATGTGGCGTTGCACCAGAACTGGTATAGAATGTTTAGTTGAATATAATCCCTAAGTTACCTAAAGGACAAGAGTTTCCAGTTCACATTTTGTGCCATTCAGGACTGAAAGTGTCATAAGAGATATATTTATACCAAATTAACTTTTCATTTAAGAATGCCTAATAAGTACTATAGCTTATGAAAATGTTAAGGAATGAAAAAATAGTCCACAGTGATTGTATTAACACAGTAGAGGCAGAGCCCCTTAAATAAGAAAACAACCATAAAGCCTGAAATGCAAGTTCTAGAACACATTGCATAGGGGCCAAAGAGAAAGTTGTTTTTTTAGCGTAAGAGACTGTGTTCTTAGTAAAGATGGACAGTATTACTTTCAAAATGTTTCCTTGTCTATTGGCCAACAAGTTAATGCACTGCTGCTATTTGGAAGATGTCTAACTTAATTTTATGCAACGTATGGTTTTGCCTTTGTTACTACGATGCATTAATTTTATTTATGACATGTGATTTTTCAATATCTAAATGTATGAAATGACTTGTTTTAAAGTAATAAATGAAGTGAAAACATTGCTGTGTGAGCATATTGTGGGATCAGGGCAAAGGGCCAGTGAAGAATACTACGCTCATGTTACATATTACTAACACCACAGCTTGGATTGTAGACCTAATTCCCACACCCTTTGAATAAAGTGTTTCTCTTTTCTGATGCCAAAAGTCATTCAAAATTTCTCCTACTGACTAAAATTTTTCCAAATCTCTTGAAATTTAAATTCAGTAACCTCTGCTGATAGATTGTTTAAATGGAAAGATTGATTTACTTTTTTTTACTAAATTAGTATCAGGGTGGACTTACCTGTTTAAAAATTGTGACTTCTCTAATGTTTAAGTTTCAGCAATTAAACACTAGAAAACCCAGGGTTGTTAGGGTTGGCCAGAGCTTAGGTTTTTCTAACATGACCTAAGTCTACAAATACACCGAGCACACAAGAAACTAACAAGAATAGAAAGAAATGGATGCTTTAATATTTTTTAAAAACTCAGATACCTGTGAAGTCTCCTGCATTATGGGAATAATACTAGAAGTCAGTCAGTCTCTGTCATCTTGAAAAATATTTTAATAATAGCTATAAAATTATTACAAAAGAACCTCTTCCTCCTTTCAAGAGGTACTTATATTAAACACACACACAAATGCAAATCAGGGTTTTTTCCCCCTTGTTAAAGTTTGGAAAAGAAAGTCTTGGATATGGTAGAGGCTGCAAAGCAGGACATCCACTAGTGACAGATGCATACTTTTTGAATTGATGAAGATCTTACATGTTCAAACCTGAAATA
The DNA here is from genome assembly GCA_004025045.1 of Sigmodon hispidus. Lineage (NCBI taxonomy): Eukaryota > Metazoa > Chordata > Mammalia > Rodentia > Cricetidae > Sigmodon > Sigmodon hispidus. The sequence continues at coordinate 6,061 of PVIH01007625.1, read as the reverse complement.
AGGCAATCAAGATCAGAAGGTCCACAAATATACTTTGTTATGAATTTTGTTCTGATCTGGATGTCTTTGTCTCTCTTGTAGTGGCACCAAGTACCAGGTTACATGGAGTAACTAAATGTGACAGTAACTATAAGTTAAAGTTGAGGGTATAGCAAGCACACTGGGGTTTTACCCTGCCCTAGCTATAGTCCTTGTCCCTCTTGTTCTGTTCAGCTGTCACAAGTACCATTCAACCTTTCAGCATTCACCTACCCAGACATAAGGAACAGACATGTCTCCAGAAGAAACATGGCCCCAAGTGTTAGGCCAAGATACCACACCATACCTACCCTTTCCCTGTTCCAGGCCTAGTAATTTGCCAAATTCTTTATTGCCTTTTTGGTTCTTCATTACTGCAGCAAGAGGCTCATTTGAATTACTTGGTTCAACATTTCTAGAAATGGATGCCTGTAACATTACCTTTCTTGTGATTATCAACAGACCACACTGCCATGAAACTTAAGCCAGGGGGCTGGGGGTGGGGTGGGGTAGAGTTATAACTTGGAAATGGCAGGTGGAGGAGGAGGAAAGAGTAGACTGTGTCAAGGATGTAGAGTTATCCAGAAGGAAAAGTGCTTAGCAAGTAACATGAACATGACTATCACAGTTCACCTTCATTCTTGTGGACATTGTATTGAAATATCCAAATTGTAGACAAAATTTCACAAATGCTAGAATTCCACACATTTATGAATAAAACTGCTTCCTACCTGGGCTAGGAAATCAGTGTTCTTTATGGTCTTTATTGAATTATTTCTCACAGAGGAGGAATATTACAGGAGAAACCAATCCAGTTCTTAAACCTCCAGAATATGGGACAGACTGAATTAGGACCTTTTGCAAAAGTACCCTCCCTTTAGGTTTATTTAATATCAAAACATCCTATTTGCGGTTTTGTTTGGGGCGGGCTTTGTTTTGTTTTCCTTAAGGGTCTCACTGTGTGACCCAGGTGGGCTCCCACTGGAGAGCCTCCTTGAGTCGGTCCTCATAGTTCCACATGCCAAGGTTATGTGCTACCATGCCCACCTTCAGTTCTGACTTTATTACTCTTAAAATAAAAACAGAGAAAATAATTTTTGTCTAAGAGAAGTTATTTCAGGTAAGCTATTAAAATCTTTCCTCAATTCTACTTGTCGGGGCATGGTGTCACCTATCTCAGGATTTAAACAAACAAAAATAAAAATGGGTGCTGGATGCAATGGAAGGAAAAATAAGACACAGTGCTGTAAAGAAATTAGAATGCAGGTCCCAAGAAGAAAATAATGGGGTAGGAAAAGCAAATTAAAATTGGTGAGTCTGGGAGAGCCTCTTTGAAAACGTATTAGGGATGAAAGCTAAACTGTATATCATAATTAGTCCTTTAAAGAGTAGGAAGAACATCCGAACGAGGCAGTGGCAGTAACTGTTGATGCAGACTGGTCATAGTATAAATGAGGGAAGAGGAAAAGAGATGCTTTTAGAAGTGGGCAGGGACCCAGATTTGTACTATCTTTGGCTATCTTAAGCCCTTATTTCTTATACTTGAGTGTGCACAGATGTGTGCGTATGCACTTGTCTTCAGTTTACTCCATGTGGAAAAACCGAGTTCTACCTTCATTTATCATTGTGTTCTTAACTCCCATTAAAATACTGGGCATGTAACAGACACCGGGTATACAATGACTGAATGTGAACAAATGAATCCGGAGTCTAAGGGAATAGATCCTGACTTTGATGTTTGTTGAAGAGTGACTGAGACATAAAAGCATTCCAGTGAATCATCAGATCTTTGCCTCAAAGGAATTTTATTAGCTCTTACTAAAAAGTTCAAGAGCTTTTGATATGACTAGAACCAGAGCTTCAAATACAGTTTTTAACTCTTGCAAACATATCATCATCATTATGGAAATTTCTAAATACTAGAAACAGAGAAGGGCCTAAAATTTAGAGTCAAATACTTTGGAGGCTTTTCCACAGCAATACTGGAAGTTAACAGATGGTAACTTAAAACTACATGCAGCCACATAATCAAGTACAGGGATAAAAGTAAAGTTATTTTCAGACATGCAGGATTCTAACCATTTATTCTTAGGAAATTAATACAAGCTGCTGTTCCAAAAGAAGCGGGCTGAAACAAGAAAAGACTACACTCCAGATAACAGAAAAGGGATTTCTCCCAGTTCTTGATGAAGGTAACAAAATGACAGCCATTGGCCATCTTACAGAACAATCTTCCCCAATGTGATGCAGATCTGAAGTCAGGTATTTCTTTGGGATGAAACTGATAGAAAACAATGTATGTGTGAGTGTACTGAGAGGCAATTTATATAACCAGTGTGTGGGGGGGTGAAGGGTGTAGAGATACATCAGAAAGGAAAAGTGACCATATTATATTCCATAGCTCAACTGTCAACATTTGTGCAATAGTGTGTGTATGTGTGTGAGAAAGAGAGAATGGAGAGGTAAGAATATAGGCATAGATAATGAGTACTGTCTAAAAACCAAAGCCATCTTCTTGCTCAGTAGAAAGAAGATATCCATACCCAATCTGTAAACATGAACTCCAGATTTCCATAACAGGTGGGCTAGAGAAATTTCCAAAAAGAAATAGGGTAGAACCCACTCCTGAAAACTACTTAGCTGTTAAGTAGTGTCAGAAACTAAAGTCTGCTTTAGGATATGGCTTAGTTTCCATTTATATCTGACTTAATAAGACTCATGCTTAGATGAGAGTTCAGTGGTTTGCTAGCTATGCCCTAGTCTAGAATATATAGCCAAATTATACTTTGATCCATTCCCAGTTATTCTGTCTTAAAAGCAACTCTTCATTCCCCCAGCCTCTACTGAAACTATAAACTTTTCTTTCTGACATTAACTTTGAGGTCACACTTAGAGCCCAAGCACCATAAGGGGGGGGCACCCGTGTTTCCTCAGAGTAAAGTAAACATTTTCCTTTAAGAGAAAGGAAGGAGGACACTGACCAGTCGATGTGCATTGAGTAGGAAAAGTCTGGATGGAGGGCCACAGCTGTTTCAAAGTCTGACTTGTAAGGAACTCCAAGGAGCCAGCATCACTTATTTTGATTTAAAGTGAGTGTCCATGTGAGTGAACACATCTGTCCATACTTGGATTACACCTCACTCAGTGAGTCAGGAAGACTGAGGAAGGAACAGGAAAAGTAGTCGCCTTTAACTTAAAGGAGGTCACTGTCCTACACCAGTGTACCAGCAGGGACAAGGACTGTGGAAGTGGAGCCCTGGAAACTGATCTGTTATTGGTTGTCAGAATCAGATCATCAAACAAGAACTCATTTCCAACAATATCTCTCTAAACACAAGTGACCTACATCAACTATCTAGTTTTATTTCAGGTAGTTCTGACTTGGGAGTCTTCCCTTGTCCATGACTTGGGAGTCTTCCCTTGTCCAGACCACCTTTTTAATTCACTTGGCACCTTCAAAGCTCATATTTCTCTGAACAAAAAGTAAAGCAAAGCAAAACCCTGCTCAATTCCACGGAAAATAATTAAGGAAATGGAGAGCAAGAAGTACCAGAATTAGGATAGTGGTTTATTTCAACCAAAACGTGTGCTATGAGGAATGGGAAGGGGAGCCGAGGCTTATACATAACTTCAGCTATAACTGAGTAGTAGACAGCAGGGTGCTATGCCCAGGTACCTGAAACATTTATTTCCCCAAACAAATGTCTAGGGTACAAGAGAAAATAATTATTCTAAAGTCACTTGGCCCTCTGGATTATTCTAATTTTATTGTAAGTTTTAAAATTGCCTCTTTGAAGACTTTTAGGAGATTCATTACATTTTTTGCTTTATTTTAAGCAAATGTTTAAATCACTCACCTATATAAACCTGGATCAAATCCAGCGACCCCAACCATGGATAGAGCTCCAGGTGCAGTGAGTTGATGTGGAGATTCCTCCTGTTTTTTCAGTTTTATGACATCACATGTGTTTGATGATGTATTAGAAACAGGTCATAACCCTGAAGACCACCTTAGTCCTCTGTGATCCATATGATGCTGACAGGTACTGAGCTGTCCCAAGCTTTCTCAGATTTCCTTCCGCATTAGGAAGGAAGATCTTGACCCCAGGATAATGTGATTTTTATTTCCCTCTCACCTATGATCACAGAGAAAAGATGGAAAACCATGTGTCATCCTAGAAAATATATAAACATCTGAAGGCCAGAAATGAAATAGAGAAGGAAACAAATTGCAAGAATTAAGTATGCAAATTATCTTTGTTCTTAATTCCATTGGGGAATTTTTTTTTCCAGGATATAGGCAGACTGGGATCATGCTGGTGCCCGTCAACTGTGACAGTTGATATTGTCAGTTTGACTATATAGGAAATAAATGGTTATATCCCTCTTCAGTAGGAGCTGAATTCAGAGCTGTGCAGTCAGGAGTGAGCACAAAGCACTAGGCCCTCTCTCTCCTATCTGTCCCCTGGTGCCTGCCTGTCTCAGAACTCTGAGAGCTGGAAAGTGGCAGACAGCTATGTAACCATGGCTGAGCCCACCAACAGAATATGAACCATTCTCAAGCCCCAGGATATTAATTTGATTAAGCTTTGCATCCCAAACCAAAAGGACCAGAAATCTGGGAGACGTCTTTGCTGTAAGAGAGCAAAGATGATAAATCTGAGTGCCAGCACATAGGAAAAAACCAGATTTTCTCAAAATCAGGGTCTTTAAAAACCACTGTTCCCTGCCAAAATGTCAAGCCAGCTACACTTGCTGTCTCTATACTCATATATTAAAAACAATTTTATTTCATTAGTTTCTTGAAATTGTTATTGCAAAGTGAGGGTCTTGCTTCTTGAATCAGGATCTAGTAAGCACACCTCTGTGCATACCTGTGAGGTTTTATCTAGATTAGGTTAATTGAGTCAGGAACACACACACACACACACCAAAACAAAGCAAAAACTAAATGCACTGGGTGCTGGAGGATTGAATAAAAATGAAGTAAGTTGACCACTAGTAGTTTTTGCCTCCTGACTGGGCAAATAGTTTAACCACCCTATAAAGTATGGATAGTAACAATGCCAATGCTTCTAATAAATGTTGAAATAAAGGTTAAATAAGACCTAAAAAATGCTTAACCCTACATCCAGCACATACAAGGTCTTAAGTAGAGCAATCCTTCCTTGTGTGATTAATTCTAAATTTCTCTCTTGCCCTTTTTACTGCCAGCAAGTGAAACACCTCTAAAGTATTTCCTAGTTCCTAGGGCTAAGCTACATTCAGGGAAATAGGCAGCTTCTGAGCAAAAGTCTGTCTGACATGAGTGGCCTCTGTCCCTGGGGAGACATTTCCTAGAAGCAGGAGATTCCTTGGCCCATTCTCTTCTCCCATACACAACAGACATTTCTACATGAAAGAAGTACTTGTTAGACTGGTGGGTAGCTGACTTGAATGTATTTATGTGTATTTAATGTTCATTGCCACATTCTCTAAGAATCCTAAAGGGACTAGAGAACCAAATGACAGACTTCAAGTTCTCTCCTATTCATTCTAGCATTAAAAGAGATGGAGGGGGAAGGAGGGGGGGAAGGGTGAGAAAGAGATCCAGAAAAGGACTTCCTAGAGGAGGAAGAGAAGTTGGTTTTATTTTTCCCCAGAAAGGCCAGGTTGTCTGTCACAAGCTCTGGGGAGTGGGTGACTCAGATACATCCCTAACCTTGAGATCCCTGAACCTCATCTGGATATGAAACTGTCTGTGTGTGAGAGCAGTTAGAAAATATGGTTACAAAACTAGCTACCAAAATGCTAGCCTGGAGAATACTTCCACCTTCAGGTGGAGGAAGGCTGGTCTAAAGGGAAACGGGTCTCAGCAGGCCCATAGAAATAACCCGGGTCTCAGCAGGCCCATAGAAATGCATAGTGCACAGCTGGACTGTTGCGTTCTTCTCAAGAAGAAAAATCGAGTCCCATCAGCCTACAACCAACCACCCTGCCAAATTCTCCTTCCTGTTTCTACTCTCAGCTCAAACCAGCTCGAGCCTTCTTCCACTTCTACCCT